>CAJNIZ010006668.1:291562-306931 GCA_905231905.1 Symbiodinium pilosum | reverse complement strand
TACTATGCCCCATAAATTGAACACGGAAGTCTTCGTGTTGTTAAAAACGAATCAACCTAACCTTGCCCAGTTTAGGATGTTACATCACCTGATAAATAGGATGAGATAGAGTATTGTAAGGATAATGAGCTATTACTTATGATTATATGGCCTATATATGTTCACGGTGATGTAATACCCCAAACTGGGCAAGGCCTATGCTAACTAATAGACCCCAATATCCCACAGAATGGTACCCCTAATTTTGGGAAACCCTAAGCCCCAAATCCTAAACAGTGGCTTCCATTTTCTTTTTCATTATCCCTATATGACCCCAGCCCCTATACTTTAAAAGGTATCACTGATTTGAGAAAACCCCCGCAAAAACCTTCCGTGACATAAGGCTCAAGATACATTTGGACTTCTGCGACTGCTTCCTGTGGATGTCTCAGTGCGCAGAATGCTCGCTGAGATAATGTGGAAGCCTGACAATGCAGAATTACAGCGTTCATACGAGCTATAGTCTACACTCCTTAAAGTGGGTTATAGAGGGGATTATATAGGGGAGGAGTATAGGGGTATGAAGGGAGATGCTAGGAGTTTAGACTATAGCTCAAATAGCTACTGCATGCTACTGCATAGTAAGATGCAACTCACAACTCAACCCTATGTTTTGGGCCACCTGTTCTCTACCTGGGGTAGTTGCTTCGCTGAAGCATGGATTTGCCAACATGAGTGTTGATCATAATAAGGATTACTCCGGTGTTTGCAGCCATTAGGACTCCATGGGATTTTTGGGGGAGCAAATTGGAGAACAAGTATTTGTAGGATCCCAAAAACCTAGAACACTTTGCAATAAGGAATTCAAAGCATTTCAGCCGGCCCTCAGAGCTAAACAAACATCTCTTCAAGTCAGCTCTCTGTAAGAGCCCCGCGAAGATATAATGACCTAACCCCCATCTCACCTTGACCAGTGGTATATGGCAAAAATAGTCTCATTTTGATTTAAGTCCAGGTTTTAAAAATACAATGAAACCCTCGGGGCCCAAGTACGGAATAATCTTATGTATTTGCCCAAAACATGTACCACAATTCTTAGTAATTACTCAAATCCCAAACCCTACTCCCTAAACCCTGAAATTACCTGGAGCCTCGGATTGACAGCCAGCCTCAGGGCAGCGGGCTCCTCTCCACCATTCGCCTTGGGCTTGGCTTCTTGCTGTTTGAGGTCTCTTTGTAGATTCACTTGTCTACCAAAAGAGGGTGCCCAGAAACTGCGTTCTTCCCACAGCCCTAGAAGCATATAATATGAGCCGTAGTCTAGACTCCTTGTATCCCCCTTAATAACCCCTATAGTAGTCCCCTACATAATCCCTTATATAACACCCTTTAAGGAGTTTAGACTATAACTCATATGGACCTCTTGGTTGCTGAGCTAGGAATCGGGAATGCAGGGGGCTGCAACTAGTTGATGGGAAAAACGTCCGCAGGTTAAGAGCTTAAGCCCTTACAGGACATGCCTTTCGTACAGAGCCTACAGCAGCTAACAAGTTCAAAGCCACAAGCCCTCATCAACTCAATCAAAATGCTACATTTTCCCAAGCCGGACGCTCTCCATACTAGGCCCGTACCCTCAAACTCCTGGGCATACTACCCAAAACGATAGATTCCATTTTCTTTTCCATTATCCCAATATAACCCCAATGTAACCCCGACTACAATATAAGTTACCATGATCTACTACAGTCGCTGCGTGGAGCACATGGACAATGCCGTGGGGTTAACGTGGGGTTAACGTGGATACTATGGTCGCCTAATCATGGAGAGTCAGTTGGACAAAACAAATGGAAAGTCAAATTGAATTTGCCGCTAATCATAGTGGGGCATAGGATTAGATTGTAGGGAATGAAGCAACGGAAAAGATAATGGAAACTACTCATTGATTTGGCTATATAACCCCTATTATGGTATTTTCCACTTTCTTGTCCATTATCCCTATAGTACCCCAATATAGCTTAGTAATATAATATAGTAATGTACTATAGTAATAAGATATAGTAATATGATATGGTAATATACGATAGTGGTAATAAAGTGTTTAGGGGCTACTCTAGGCATGGATTCTACCATTCCCTACGAAAAGCCAGCAAAAACGCTCTGGGCCGTGTACCTTCGCTGCAGGGGAGACATATGGGACAGGCTCCCACGGCATTTTTGCGGGAAACTACCAATCAGGCGGGCGCATTCATGGTCTGGGCTTGAAGTTGAGAAGTTAAGTTATTTCGGGTTTAGGCCTTAGGGTAGGGGAGTGTAGCGGTTCGGGATTTTTCCTACCGTGACGTAGGGCTGAGGCTATGGAGAGTGGAAGGTCTCATGTGAGTTCATAAAACAAACCTTGCGTAGGTGGAGAAATTGTGGGCCTAGGCCTAGGTCAGGGTCTACGCCAGGCAGCGTGGGCCACTCATAGACCTACGGTTACTAGGGGTAAGGGAGAGACCTAAGCGCTACATGTAGGCTAGAATCTGCATTTACCTTCAAGCTTGGAGTCCCAACGCAGAATTTGATGTCTTGCTTGTGATGCGGCTTCAGCATGGAAGTCCAAATTGAAAGTTGCGACTCTAAGATAGACGCAGGACTCCCTTTGGGGTTTTAGGCTTGAGGGCGTTTGCAAGATTCAAGTGCAAAGCTTTGGATTTCGGATTGAGCTCGTGCTGGTCGAGCACTTGGTCAAGGACTCTATAAGTGGGGGGTTATAAACCGTTGTTTACTTATGTTTTTGAGAGTGAAGCCGTCAAGCTCACCACTGCATCAACAGTTTGTGCCACATTTCGCTGTGCAACTTCGCTTTGCTGTGGGGGTACGGATAAGTGGTAGGTGGACTTTCCGGCTTGCAGTAATATTGGTGTCAATGTGAAGCCACTGACCTCTTCCTTGCGATAGCAGTCTCTGCAATGAGGGTTTTTACAAAGTGGTCGGAAAGGCCATAATCACAATTCCTCTCTGGAGGACGGACCCCGTTAGTGCGACTATGACTATGCAGCCATGATCGTTGGACTCTACCTCACGCAATGGGTATGGACCCTCGAGTCTAGGGTGCAGTGGTGGCGGGTTTGGCATGGGTTGAGGTCAGAACCCAGGAAAACAAGCAAACTTAATCCCCCAATAATGGATCCCAGCCTCAAGCTGCTTGAAATCCCATGTTCCTGCATCGTCTTCCCTTAGCTCCAATGCCCCGCAACCCACACTTCCCAAACAGAACTAGAGCAGCAATGCTTCGATGCTTCGGGAGGCCTTGACTCCTAAGCCGGCACCCCACTATGAGGTGGTGGTGCTGCAGAAGCAGTGCCGGCTGGCTTTGAGCTCTCACGAAGTAATTCTTCAGACTTGGGGGATCGGGTGCCAAGCGGTTTTGGGGGTTAAAGGCTTAAGGCTTCACTTTTTGGAGTTAAGGTTTCAGTTCTACATGGCCTTGGGTGCAGAATCAAGGAAGGCATCCTAACCGGTATAACGAGGTTACCATACAGATGCTGGTTGTTAGCGCCACATGTAGAGAATTATGTGCCTGATCTGCACCAGCAAGGCGAGTCGTTCGGATTGCAAAGCCAGTCTTGACAAGAACATCAGGGTGTATTGCACATTTGCTTGCCGTGCTTTCTCACACGCTAGCACTTGAGGATTGCAGGTTCGGGATGTAACCTCGATTAGAAAAACAGAGCACTCTGCAACTTGGAATCTTGCACAGATATAAGCCGCAGGCTTTGGAATCATTAGCCCTTCTAAGCCCCAACTCCGGAGAGTTCAACCCACGCGCCATGCACTTCCAGTCAATCCCTAATCTTCATGTTGCTGCCAGGGTCTGGAGATTGCGGCCAGGAAACAGAAACTTGATGGAGGCATGCTCAAGGATTCTGTCCTAAGGGGCTGTCTCCGAATGGGGGCCCTTCGGGATCTCACAGATACATTGAGACTATAAACGGATTATGGGGAGCTCTCAAAAAGACAGGGCTGTTTTGAGACACTGCCTTCTGATCGCTCCACGGACCTTCGTCCCAGCAACGATGGCGAATAGTGGCCTGACCACTTGATGTAGTTAAGAGGAGTACATAGCCCCTTCAGTCCATACTGTAGCCCGCCCAAGTTTTTTCTGAGTTTTTGGAGCCAAAAGTTTTAAGGGTACTGATTGGGGAAATCGGTGATGAAAGTCATAGGAAGGGGTCATTTCCAGAACCTGGACCAATCTCATATAGAGGTACAACGTCCTAGAAAGTTGTTTGGCCATAGCAGGATTTGTTTACATGTCTTCTTAGTACCTAAGATTCAGTTTTGGCCCCATCTGCCTTCACATGAGCAACAAGATCCGTCCGTTTTCCATTAGCGCGATGCGGTCCCGAGAGCAAGCTACCCCCCCATGATGAACTCTTAGGCGAAGGTGGCGGGACATGAATTCCAGAAGTCACCGGCCGAAAGCCTTGCAAAACTCGAAGGCCTACACCCTGACTTCATGCCTTGAACTCCAGGCAAGGCAACATCCCCAGAATGTATGTCCCTACGTACTCCTTATAAACCTGTTACAGGGGACCCTAAGAAAGACTATGCCTTTGATCAGGCCTTGGGTCTATTGATGCATCAGCTGCGAAAGCATTCACGGTGGGGGCCCCAAATTTCGCATCCTGCCAGGGAGGATATCAATGCGATCGGACCTGTCTCCTTCATCAAGTACAGTACGTAGCTTGATTGCCGCATTTGCTGGCCTCTGTTTTCCGCTCATGACTTGGCTTTTGGAGGAGCAACGCTGGTGTATCCTAAACCCCTGTTGCAGAGACGCATACTACTGCCGCGGTGGCAACGGGCTGCGCCCAATTTCAGTCTAAACGCGGCCTTGGGTACACTCCTCCGCAGCATGGGTCAACAAAGTTCAACAACAGGCACTATGCCAAGTTTCTGGAATCAAGGACTTTTGACAATCAGGGCAGATCCATGAGACCAAACATGAGGAATGCACTCCAGACGCCTTTCAGGGGGCGGAAGATCCGCGGAACGTTGGCGTGCTAGAAGTGTGCTTGATCAGCCTTCAGCAGCACTTGCAGCAGTGTTCTTGTCCCTGCGCACCTGTGAGTTAAGTCGCTATGAGCATCCCCATCTTTGCTGTTGGGGCTTTCTGAAGGTAAGAATGCGTTCATCAACGAGCTGGGACCATCTAGATGGAGTTCCTAGATCCCAAGGAAAGCAAGCGGCCCTTAAGCCCTACACTCCGATGCTTTCTTGCAAAGGTCCTACAACTCCTTCCCTCAGGCCGAAACTGCTTCACCCTTGACCATTGGGATTGGCTTCAGAGGTTTGGGAGTAGGTCTGCCCCAAATTTCCAGAGTTTTGGTGCTATGGGAGCACTACTAAACAGTAGGTAGTGGGGGTTAATGGTTTACAGATAGCGTCCGGGAGGAGGCGGAGCTAATCCATTTTCGGCCCTTGCGCTTGTATGAATTGCTGTGAAGGAACTCTGCCATCATGGGGAATCCACATCATCCACAACATTTCTATACTTCCCGGTGGTAAGTTGAGTTAAGTTCTACTTCCTATTTTCCAGTTGCCATTGATTTTTCCATGTCTTGTCCTTAAAGATTTCCATTATCGGTGTAATTAATCTCCCCAAGCCCTAACCCCCAACCTAGTTGTAGGGTTTTCGGATTGTCAGTTCTATGGGGTTCGGGCGTAGGCTATCCGTAGGGGTCTTGAAGACTGGCAGTTCCAATGATCTCTTAGCACTGTTTAGAACTTAGCTTAGGCTTCACATTTTAGGGTTTAAGGTTGTGTATCGTCCCGGTTCCCATTTTCTTTTCAATGTCATTCTCCACTATTAGTCAGAAGACCTCTACTCCCTCTATATCTATGTTACATGACCCTGTATTGTTCGCGTATAAACAACCCTGATACAATCCCCCTACAACTTCAATATAACCGCTTTAGAGTTTTAAGGCTCAGGAGGAGACGCTCAACAGCAGAGTCGACTCACCTCTACCCCCGACCCCTGGGAGCCATAAACTACCTTGAAATGGGGGTTCTGGATACTACTTTCTGGATTCTCTCGGGATTCTGGGTTTGGTTTTTTGCCAACCGAGACTTTAGAAAAGCAATGAGCCAGGTCCATTTCAATATTGTCTGGGGTTTTGCGAGCTGGGGCCCAGCTTTTTTGTGTGGGCTCAAATTGTTCTGGCCTGACTTTGTATTCGGGAAGCTGCAACTCCTAGACAAAGCGCTGAATCTGCACACCATCAGAGCTGCGAAGCGTCTCAAAAGGCCAAGCTTAAACAAGAAGGTCTCAGAATCCCTTTCGTCCCGGAACCCAACTGACTGGCTGGGATTTGGGAACCTGAAGTAGGGAGACATCTTGGCTACGCGTAAAAGAGGAGCCCACCAGCAGCTTATAGGGAGTTCGGGGTACTGAAAAGAAACAGGAAGCCAACAAAGAGGATATGAAATGCATGTACCGCCTCTCAAATGTTCGGGTCCTGTTCCCTGATTTTGACTCTGCCCTGAGCATGGTGGAACAAACCCTCATCTTAGATTCAGTTGAGGATCAAAACGATGCATACATCAGTAGCCCCAAACAGACTCTACTCCCCATATCCGTGCAGAACGGCTCTAAGCCTGATCCTGAACCCAAAAATGGAAATCCCTAAGCTCTAAACCCTACCTAAACCCCGAAAGTATGTAAAAGAATAGCTCTAAACCCATAGTGACAGCCATAAAGGCCATTATTTTACAAATTTTTGGGGCCCAGGTAAACCTTAAACCCTATAAATCTTAAACCCTAAGCCCTACTGCCTCATCCCTAATCCCTATATCCTTGCATAGCGAGAACCCTTTCTGAAGGTGCTGAGAGGGGCCCTGGAAGGACGAAATGGGGTGATGCCTTGGCTGTAGCACCCTCAGACGTCACGGGGATATCCTGGGATTAAGGATAATGGAAAAGAAAATGGAAACTACTATAGTATATGTATATATATATATATATATTTTGGGGCTTTGGGGCTATATATACTAGGGGTGAAGGGATAATGGAAAAGAACATGGAACCTACCGGGGATTATAGGGGTTATATATAGGGGTTACATAGGGGTAGTGGAAAAGCAAATGGAAACTACAGGGATTATAGGGGTTATATAGGGGTTATACAGGGTTTATATAGGGACAATGGAAAAGCAAGTGGAAACCACTATAATATATTGGGGTTATATATAGGGGTTATATGGGGATAATGGAAAAGAAAATGGAAACTATTGCGTTTAGGGTTCAGGGTTTAGAGGGATATATAATATGAAAAGAAAATGATAACTACTATACCTGCAAGAATTTTCCTTGTGGTCTGGAGGAAGTATGGAAGCAAGTTTAAGAGGATTAGGGGTCCATTCCTTCGCTCCCTGCTAAGCACTAGGTGGACAACTTTCCTTCTCGAAGTCTGATCTCCTCCAAAGGATACATAGTGCTATAAAGCATGAGAGTACGAGAATTGCGAATTCCAGGGTGGGATCGTCAGCATATACCTGTACTCCCTAGGACTTATGCTAGAGTTTAGTTCCTTGACTATTTTGTCTCCTCACGCCTCCCTTCATGCGTATCTAGAGTTGGTTTTGGAATGGGTTCATGGGTGCGTTGGCGGCTGTCAGGTGTCACAGCACTCTGGCCTGCCCCAAAGCTCATTGAAATTGCGTTATTTGTCCTGACTTGAAATCCGCAATTCCTTGCCCCGTTGTCCATGTGCTCTTGACTAACCCCGCTTTCTTCTGAGAATTGAACAACGCAAGATGGGAAGGTGGTAGGGGAGACGGGATGCCCTGACGCTATGCTTACCTTTCTGGTGGTTAGTAGGGAATCAGGGCCTACATTCCCTTATTCCCTGCTAACCACCAGTAAGCATCTCCAACCCTGGGTCGTCACTGCATGCTGAGGCCCGGGATTCAAGACATCTACAATCGCTTCTTCTGAGGCCTGTGCAGTAGAAGGGATGTAAATGCATCAGTAGCACCTAGAATCCTGCTCATACTTACTGGTAGTTTTTCGTCCAAAAGGTTCCTTGCTTTCCGACTTGGATTGTTGTTTGGGTTTAGGGTGTATGCGGCTTTAGAGGTGTGGCAGGATTTCAAGGCCTCCAACTGAAGATGTTATTTTTTGTTGGGGGGGGTGCATGGTCAGCTCTCATATCGATCTTCTAGGACCCCTTTGAGCCGAGCTTTCTGTACGCCGCTGCCTCCTCCATTCGCACCACGCTGGACCAAGGATGTCTGGTGCAAAAGCTTGCGTTCCTCTGTGTCAACCAACTCACTAAACGATCCCTGATGGGATGTGTTACAGCTGGCCTGATTCTACTATGATGTTCCTGCTACTTTGACCACCTGAACCCCCCCAAAAATGTAGAATAATGGCCTTTTGGGCTATGTTTGAGGTTTTTGGGCTACTGTTTTACCTATTTTTGAGGTCCTGGTACTGCGTTTTGGTTGTTGTTGCAATTCGTGTACATTTTGCAGCTGTTTTGCTTGAAGTGCTGACTGAAGCCCTGGCTGCTCCAAGAGCCATGTCCTCAAAGGTGTTTCGGGTTCAGAGCTTGATACTGGTCATAGTAACAGTAACAGTTATAGTCAGAGTAACAGTAACGGGCACATAGTAACACCAGCAGTAGTAGTCATAGCAACAGTAACAGTCATATATCAGAGTCATAATTAGTGGTCGTAGAAAAAATTCAACTAGTGGTAACCATTCGCATTGGCTTCTTTTTGGAAGCTTTAGTGTCAACTTCGCGGGAAGTATTCGGAGTCGGGTTTGAAATTTGGAGTTGTGGAGGTTGGCAGGCAGTGTGTCCAAAGGTCCATGCTAAGCCCAATCTGTTGGAAATCACCTCAACACCGGGCTCGGAAATCTCAAGAAACATTCCCATGTTTGTTAAACCCAGGTCTAGACCCTAGAGGCCCTAAACAATAATCCCTCCAGCGCCAACCCACCTCAAACTCCAAACCCCTAAACCCCTGAACCCACAACGCCTAAACTCTTGAAACTAAACCTTATCTAAGCTGAGGCTTTCCTTTGCACGCCTGCGGACAGTCCAAAATGTGCAGGGACCGCAGCGCAACCTGTCAAGATGAGCATGGAGCGACTTAGTGATTTAGGGCCTAGGGCCAAGAGGTCAGAGGTATAGGTGTCGCGTTTAGCGTTGGGGATGTAGAGTTTAGGGTTTGGGGTTTAGGGTTTGGGGTGTGGGGTTCAGTGCTTGGGGTGTGGGATTTACGCAGGGTTTGTAGGGTTTACGGTTTCTTTAGAGGTTTGGAGGCATACTGCAGTAAACGAAGACCAAACTGCACAGGAACTCTCTCATGGTCCTCTATCCAAAAGATAGTGTTTGAGAAGAGGACCGTTTTTAAAGGCTCTTATGTCTTTGGGTGTTTAGGTCTAGGGTTGGGGAAAAAGCAGTCAGTACCGTTGACAGGGACAGTTTGGAGAAAGCCAGGCAGTGAGTTCAGATGGTCGAAGGGGAGTATACACAACTTGGCTTTTCCCTTTTAGGGTTCTTATCCTCGGGCAGTGCTTGTTTCAGCGTGTTTGCAAACAGACACTCGTTGAGTGAAAGGCTTCTTCCACGTAACCACAAACCACCGCCTACGTAGTTCACAACCTCATGCGAATGACTACAAGTACCAAGCCGGGACACCCCAATCCTTTTTCGAGACCGTAACTGGCCCTCTGAGACGCGGTTGGTAATTATTCACATCACATTCGGAAGGCTTCCAAGACGAGCGAGCCAACGAAGCAGCCGACGGAAGCGGCGGGGAAAGTCCTTATCAATGTGTGGCAGCTGTCCGGAAATCAGTGTCTCGACTGAGTTGGGCGAGCAGGAACCCTTGATCGGGAGCATCAGGTAGTTCATTCCTGCCCGAACGCTCATTTGCCCTATCAAGGATGTCCACTTTGAAAAAATTGGCATTTTGCAGGGGGTCGTTGCAGCAGCTCATGCAAGATCCCGGGTCTGAAGGCTCTCAACCTACCCCCCAATCCCTCCGAAAAGCAGAGACCCCATCCTGACACTGGTGCCAACTTGATGTAATAATATAGGGTAGGTAATGTAGGGTTATGTAAGGATAATGGAAAAGAAAATGGATGCTACTATAGTATAGTGGGGATTAATAATAGAATATCCTCCGGGGGATGTTGAGTGCTCTGAATAAGGTAGGCTTCTTCGTGCGGTTGTTTCCAGCGAAATGGATGTTTCCCATGCAGCCGTAGCGTGAGGACGTTCAGAATGCCAGCTTTTCACAGTAGTGATGAGCGCGCGGATTTGCATTGCACAAGAAAAAGCGCTAAACCTGTAGCGCTGCAATATCAACCACCTCTCAATCCCTTAGCAAACAGGCATTCCCTTCAGAAGTCCCTTCAGAAGTCCCAACCCCCAAGATTAGCACCCTTTAGCTATCATGCCATGATTATGAGGTCCTGATTTTGGGGTTGGGGTTTCCTTTCTTCCCGTATTCCCATAGTTGCATTTTAGATAGCCCGAGTGTTTCGCAGTATACCGACCGGCTTGGCTCCTTCGCTTTGGTGGGTGCCCTGCTGAGATTGATGCTTCAAAGGCCTTTGGTTGCAAACAGCAGATCCCTTTCAACAACGAGAACGCTAAGCCATAACCCCCGAACACCAAAGTTCTAAGGCTTCTATCTGAGTACTTCAACCGGGAACACCCAGTCCGCGCCATCTTTGATCGGATCATCGCTCTCGGCCTCGGGAACTTCGTCGGCGTCTGCTTGTCGTAGGTTTTCGTTATCAGGGTTTGGAAGAAGGGTTTGGTTCTCAGGGTTTGGGGTTTATTGGTGGCTTTCAGCGTTCGTACGGCACCAGCCTAACTTAAAAAAAACTACTCAGGCCTTTCAATCGTCTGAACAACATTTCACCTGTGCCATAGCATTGAAGCTCACTGAAATATCAGCGATCATTTTGACAGTTCAAAGGAACCCAGAGCTGGCCTTTGAGAATCGCAAGCTGGACCTGGATGGCCTTGTGGGCCATCAGGGCTTTGGTGATGAGGCTGGAGGGCTTTTAGGCTACACAAGTCATGGTTCTCGGGGTCTGAGCAGGATTTTGGCTGTTGTTTCTGGACCTGAGGTTGAGGGGCATACATCGTTCATAACTTAGCGGATGCGAGGATGCGTGCATGGGGCCATCAGGCAAGCATAGCTCACAGACAGAATCGACCTCCGCTTCAATTTAGCCCCTGTCTTACGCGGTCAGCCAACTTTGTCCCATAACATCAACATAAAACCCTAAGCCACGACGAAAGCATAGCAGAACCTCAACTGTACTACAGAGTCTTTTCTTTCTGATATGTTGTCTAGAAAAGGTTGTTCTAAGGTAGCTCATGATGTCCACTTGGAGGCTTGGAGGTTCATGCGGGTTGCTGAATAGCAATATAGCGTTATATTGGCATAACCCAAGCACCTATATAGGGTATTTGGGGGTTTACAGTAAGTAGTAGCTACCGGCACGAAGTCCCACAAACCTCGAGAGTCTGGAGCGGCTTTCCCCGCTCCTCGTTGCTTCAGGATGTTGAACCATCGGTCATCAGCGTAGCAGGGTCAGTAAGGAAAATAGGGATAATACAAAGAGGCAGGATTTTCTGCCGGAGGAAGCCTTGTTTGCAAGCTAAAATTAAAGAGCCTGAATAGTTTTTCCCCAAGCAGGAAACGTTTGGGATCCTCTCCTCAAAAGAAGAGAAGAATGCGGCGGCTGGATGGGCTGCACGCGGCGCGGCACAGACCTGTGAGCCGCGGCGGGCCCGCAGAAGAAAAGAAGAACGCGGCCATTGGATGGGTGGCACGCAGCGCAGCCTGTGAGTTTCCATTCTGTTTCGAATCGTAACTGGCGCGGATTTGTGGGCCCGCGGTGGACCGCCGCAGTGGGCCCGTGAAAGAAAAAGAGGAATGCGGCGGCTGGATGGGTGTGGGCCCGCTGTTATGAGTTGTTTTTTGAAAGGCACCAATTCCTGCAAAGATTCTGGTCTGTCGTGACCAAAATTCGCGTACGCTGGGTCCAAACAGGAAACTTTTGAGGTCCCCTCCTTAGAAGAAACGAAGAACGCGGTGGCCGGGACTTGTGAGCTGGCTGGAGGCTTGCGACGGTTGGTTCGGCAGCGGTGCCTGGATACGCGGCGCGCGGCTTGGAACTGTGGGCTGATGGTGGCTGGATCGGGGGCTGAATGGGCGGAGCTAAACTTAGCTCAAGCCCTGGCTCAAGATGCTTCCGTCCTTGTCCTTCAACCCTACACCCTAAACCCAAAACCTGCCAAGTAAAGTATGGGATCAAGATCTTTCCAATCTAACCCCGGAACCCTCAACCTTGATCCCTAAGAACTGAACCCCAAGCCTACGAGACTCAAAACACCTTGAGCTGCAGTAGTGTCTTGCAATGCTGGCATTTTTGCACGAGGCCCTTGAATAAGAATCCAGCGAAGCAAAATTCAGACCATCGTTCCATGATGGTCAAGCTTGCAATATCAAAACCAAGAAAAGGAAACATCCAGCCGCCCTTGCATTTAAATTGGTATGTAGATGTTTTCGGTATTTCTGGAAATTGTTGCTACTTTGTTTTCTTCGCGTTCTAATCGGATAAGCGCTGAATGCCAACTATGACTTTCATTACAATGTTTTCCATCTATTTTTTGGGGTCTTCGCCGGCACTAACTTTTAGTGCAAGGCCGGGATTCCTTTACAACGGCCTCGAACCGGGTGCCTTATGTTGAGCAATACGCAAGTACTCATCTATGCATGTTTGAACAGGCGACGCTCACCGCCGTTGCTCTTAAGAATCTGGCTTTACGAAAGCCCTGCTCCTTGCCTTGCAACAAGATGCTTCTGTAGCCATGATCCACCAAAACGATTTCACCAGCTTTACAGAGCTTGGACACAGTTCGTTTGTATCAATGGGTGATACATCATCTTCGCTCCTATAGCCCTTACTCGCACTGCCGCGTAGCTTACTTTACATAGACGCTCAGCTTGAATGCGAGGAAATGGGAAGAGAGGTCACTTGAGATTCATCCCGGAGCTTAAAGCAGCCATGTCAGCGTGTTCTCAGCGGCATATGGTAGTTTCCCTAAATAGGGGAACCCCAATATAGAGCCCCAAAATCTTTATTCTGATCCTTATAACCATGGGACCCCAAAAGGTATCCCTGATTTCGGAAAACCTTCATATGGCCCCCAACAAGTGACGCTCATGACAGCCTCCGGCATCATCCCGGACACAAGAGACATGACACGGTAAACATGGACAGAGAGGACTTCATCTTTGCCGAGAATGGACGGCGCCCTTCTCGACCCCAAGACACTACAATCATGTTATCGGGACTCCCGAAAAGGGGCACCTGGATGCCCCCTGAACCGTGCCCGAGGCCGGATGAGCAGCAACTACACCCACCCTGGGACCGAGGTCCAGTGTGCTTGCCTTGTCAGTACTTCCTGGTAGGGATTGGCAAAGCAAATTCAGAATGAAATGGAGACTGCAGGTTAACAGGGATGTTTATCGGTAGGGACTAGGCTAAGGAATGAAGGAATGAGAGTGAAAACGGTGACTACCACGTTGTGAGGGATTGTAAAACAACTTGTGGCCGACCTGTCACACAGCACATAATTTGCTTTGGATTGTGGCTAGTGCTGTCACAGCACATAATAGGGTCTCCAGCGATGATTGGCGTGACCACTTCGCAAAAAAAGGGTTCCCTTCCGCTTCAGAATTGAAATTGCTAGGTCCCTGACATGGAGCCCAAACCAGCCGCAAAAAACCTTACACGAGGAAGCCTAAAAGCTCATGCAGATCCCGGACCTTGCCATTCCTCTTCAACAGGGATTTCTGGAGCAGATCCTGGAACCCTAGGCCCTGAATTTCAAAACTCTAAATCATTCAAACATCCGCGGCCCAAGTCTATATGTTTTAGATTTTTGAGTTCTTGTACTCCACCCGAGATTACGTCACAATGTGTTGGGTTCCTTCCTGGTGATCACGGTCATGCTCTTCTGAGGTATAGAAGGTCAAGAGAGGATAGTCGCATAGGGAACTGAGCTCTCAACGCCCTGCCTGTTTGGCATCCTCTTAGCATTAAGCCCGCATGAAACCAACAAAAGGAAACCATGATGCCAGGAAGCCCCAAGGGAGCGCTATGCCGTGGATGGCGACAGTGACCCAGCTTCATATTTCATTACGTGTTCTTCTTGTTTCGTCATGGAAACTCTAGAGTTCTAGCTTTGGGTGCTTGACTTTAGGCTTCAGCGATTTGTTTACCGTTTGGGCCTGCGGGGTTAGGAGCTGAACATAGGATTTCAAGCATTTCTGTCAAGAGAGGGACACTCTGAGTTACCTCGGGATACTTTTGTAGAGGATTTTATGAGGCCTTAAGGGTCCAAGAGCTTAAAGCATGTGGTTTTAGGTCTTAAATACCATATGCTGAATGGCCTTTGGGACGTAAAACCTTAATATTCGAGTCTTTGAACCCCATATTGGGGAGGGCTTCTGAAATCATGTGAGGTTGGAGTAGTGTTTTCTTGGGTTCAGAGTGCAAGATCTCTGGGCTTGGATGGGCTTCTGTAAGATACATATATCTATATATATATATGTATTTATATATATATGACACATATAGGGTTCCTTCTGAATTCTGCGAGCCCGGAACCTGAATATGACCCTTAAAAGGACTGCAATTATTACAATTTTGTTAAACGTGTGTTTCCGCGTGTGAGGTTCTGTCTTGGTGTTGGTTTGGGCAAAATAAAGCCTTCGCCCAGGCAGTGATGGCAGCTTGTGTGCCCATACCTTGGCTGACAAGCAAGCTTGGTGGGAGGCGATGGGGTTTGTGGTAGCGGCGGCAGTAGTGGTGGTGGTGCTGGTTGCATGAGTAGTAGTAGTAGTAGTAGTAGGAGTAGTAGTAGTAGTAGTACCTGCTAAACCTAAATCGTTGGAATTGTTATGGCATTCTGAAATTCGTAAGAATTCTGGAAAACCAGAGGAATTCCAACGTCAACGTGAGAATCAGCGTTCGAATGCGTTCGACAGCGTTGGGAGGCGTTCGGGCGTTCCCGACACGTTCTCGACGCGTTCTCGCGGCGTTCGCGAGGCGTTCGCGCGGCGTTCGCGCCTCACGCCGTGACTGTTAGCGTTCGAGGGCGTTCGAAAGCAATCTGGAGCGAGAAAAGGCATTCGAAGTCCCAAATTCGTATGAATTATGGAATGCCGTGAGAATTCTTTCGGAAAGGGTTTACCAGGTAGTACCACTGCGCACCACTGGGCGCCTGGTGTTTTCAGCGTTTTCGGCAGCAGCAACCACAGCCGCCGCACAGCCAGCAGCAACACAACTAATTAGAGT
>CAJNIZ010006668.1:269728-291462 GCA_905231905.1 Symbiodinium pilosum | reverse complement strand
CAAAAAACAACAACAAAAAACAACAACAAAACAACAACAACAACAACAACAACAACAACAACAACAACAACAACAACAACAACAACAACAACAACAACAACAACAACACCAACACCAACACCAACACCAACACCAGCACCAGCAGCAGCAGCAGCAGCAGCAACAACAACAACAACAACAACCACAACCACAACCATAACCACAACCCCAACCGCAACCGCAACCGCAACCGCAACCGCAACCGCAACCGCAACAACAACCACAACCACAACCGCAACAACAACGCCGCCGCCGCCGCCGACAACAACAACAACAAGAACGACAGCAATCTCAAGAACAAGCATTACAACTATCACTACCATTACGACCACTGCGACTACTACCACGACAAGAAGAACGGCGACGACGACGGCGACGACGACGATGACGAGGAGGGCGACGGCGGCGACGGCGGCGACGACGACTATTAACCGACCACTACTACTACTACTACTACTACGACTATTACTACTACTACTACTACTACTACTAGTAGGAGGCGCGCAATTAGTATCCGACAGTGGGTCCAAATGCACGACCCCGAACACATGCATCCTGAAAAATCGTGATCTTTGTAGCAGGGGAGGCCATTATCATACCTGGTGTCTCTGCAGCTACGAATCTACTTGCTACTATCAGTACGCTTGTCTCTGTATATATAGCCTCGCAGGTGGATTTGGGGAACGTCTTTGACATCCAGGAAGTTCGCGTTTCCACACGCACGCACTGCATGCACAGGCATGCATTTGTTCAAAGATGGTTTTTGGCTCTGGAATATAGCTTTACGGATTTGTTTGCTAGGAGTTTTGGACAGTACCTTAGCCCTGAATTTTCGAATGTCATCCATGAAAGCTTGCCAGCAGCTAGCAGCTGATTGGCGAGTGCTCTGACTCCCATACGGCCTATCGCGGCTACCCCAACCCCAGATCAATGACTCTTCACAGAAACCTGGTACGATCCAAGCGCCATCTTTTGTTGTTTTGGGAGAGGGGCCTGCGCCGTCTCTTAAACCCGAAATGCTGATCTCAAGGCCTTACAACTGCCAACGCTGATTCTCAGACCTCGCTGATCTCAGACCTTAGGGGTTTGGGGCTCAGGGTTCTCCAAAGGCTCCCTGGTGCTTGGTGTAGAATCCGGGAATGGGCTTTGTAGGGATTATATTGGTAGATTTGATGGGAGTCATGTGGGGTTTTATTGCGACTGCTGCCGGGATCCATTCCTTCAGGTAGCAGAGTTGAAATGATGACCCCCTGCCGTGCGGCCCTTCTGCCTTACGCGTCCAGTTTTTGCGCTGCACAGATCAGAAGCCTGTGACCTTCAACGCCGAACCACACAACATAAGCCCCACACCACGAACAAGCAGCAAACATGAATCCAGTTCTAACCCCATAGTAGCCTGCAAATTAACCCTAGAATCTACAGATCCTTGAGCCCTGGAACCTTAGGGTCCCGAGACGCAACCTTGCCTCAGGCTATGGCCCTTCTGGGTACTGATCTCGAAGGATCCATTCCCGAGCAAAGTCTCATCGTTCCTTGTGCTGGGAGGAAAGCATGGGGGGGAGCACAGGATATCATTGGGAGACATAGTAGGGTACATAGGATATAGGGGGATGTATAGGGATAAATGGAGAATCACCTGGAGAATCAGCGGGAAAATATCATGGAAACAGAGGCGGCAATTCTTGTTTCAGATTGTAGGGTTTTACGTTTATGGGGCATGAGATGTGCGGCCTGAGCCAGTAGAATAATGCAGAATCAAACGGACAATCAACTTGAACATGGATTTGAAACTAGGATTATATGAGCTACTGTCAATATCAGTCTTAGTAAGGGACCCTAGGGCTTCCTCTCCAAGTTTTAGTCTCCAATAAAGAATCCATGTCCACACGAATGTAGGAAATGTTGGTTGCAGCTCATATTCCAGGCTCGCAAAGCAACAAGGATTTTGGGGCTTAGGGTTTAGTTCAGGTTTTATTGAGATGTACGGACCATGCAAGGATTGTGGGATACCTTTTGGGGGGACAATTGGTGGGCTTTAGGTTTCAGGGTTACGGCAGAGATTTTGCCATGAGCACGGCTGCTCTTGTGTTTTCAGACGATTTCGGTTTCAGGCTGGTTGGGACGGTAGAGACAGGAAGCTGCCGCCCAAACCATGCCAGGGTCTGATCAGGTAGGCACCTGCAGTACCCAGGTGAGCTATAGTCTAAACTCCTAGAACACACCTTAATAACAACCATCATACTGCCTCATGGCTTATGGAATCCCCTACATAACCCCCGTAAAGGAGTGTAGACTAAAGCTCAGGTGAGCCCACACCTTATACGAGGATTTTTTGGAATACCTAACCTGTATAAGCAGGGGCCTATGAGTATGATTGAAGAAACTTTGCGGCAGTATGACCCCTTCCCCGTCATCCCAGCATAGCATGCCTAAGGCTGAAGGCCTCGCGGCGAATGGCCTGCGCCAAAATCCGGTGTCAGGCACCAGAAGGGGAACCTTGGCCTGGTGTTTGTCCTGAGATGCCCGGGTGCTCCCATAGTAGCTTCTTGCTTTTGGGGGATCAGGGGACTTAGTGAATGGGTTAATAATTAATGGGGAAACTTGGGTGCTTATGTGGGTTGCGGGCATTAGAAGTTTACAGGAGCCACGTGGGATGTGGTTAAAGAGTGTACTACATCCCAGGTTTGCTTGCAGAAGGCTGCAGGGATATTTCAGAGGGGAAGGGTCCGAAGTGCTCACTGTCCATCTGTCGTTCCGTGTACACCGCCCTCAAAAGGCACTAGTCAAAAAAAACTGACGGCCGGCGAAACCCAAACCCTATAGTCCGCCTTAAGTAGATACAATATGGCTTTGGGTATATTATGATAAGACCCCCATATACCCCTTATTCTATCTACCTGAGGGGAACTATAAATCCTAAACCCTTAACCCCAAGTCCTGTTGTGCTGTTACAGCCATGGAACTGCTCCAACTTGCAAGTGTAAAAGCCCAGAAGCTGAGTTCTTCCTTGACTCCGATAGACCCTAATGTAGACCCCTGATTGATCAAACCCCCTCCTTTTAAGGGCCTTCATATTAGGATGATCCCAATTATAATCCCTATTAAGGGCAGGGGTTTGTTAATCAGGGGTCTACAGGAATCAAAGAGTTTGAGCATTAGGACACCCTGGAAGTGCAGAGGAAGATGATCCTCCCAATTGCTGGCCCTGCGCTGAGTGTGGTATAGGAGTTTTCTTAGTCCGGGCGCTCGAAGAATTACTATGAGGTTTAGTATTTAGGATTCAGGGTCTTGGTTTTAGGGCTTGTATAACAAGGTGCACAAACCATTGCCCGGATGCTGAAGTAGAAAACTTGACATTCTAGCCGCTACTCGCGCACAAGTTGGTGCCACATTAACAACCTTCTGATGGCTCTTCGGTCCCACTAGGATCCCCCCGCAAGTTTGAAAAACCTCGAATTCGAGGTTCCAGCGTCCACACCTTCGCACAATCCCAAGGTCAAATTTAGGGTGAACCCAGCCCTAAATCGCATGGCCACAGCCTTGGCCAATTTCTTGCCGCCTTTAAAGAAGCTGAGGCAGGGGACGTTACGTCCGGGTCCAGTTGGAGCGACAAGACACCTGATCACTGTTGGAAAACTTTCTTGTTAGGGTCTATAGACCTTGTATAGGGTTAGTGTCCGCAGTTTCGACGGGGTTTTGAGCGGTGTTATCTTTTGTTTTTGGTTGCTTATGCCCTATACAATTTCTATTTATCCTGGGCTTGAGAGTTCAAGGTTCGAAGATGTCCCCTACAGAACCTTGAGTAAGGTCCCCCAATAACCAGGGAAAATGATCCGCATGTATCCCCTTGATCGCCTAGGGCCCTTGTACTTGTATTTGTTTGAGAAACTCCCAAACAGGCTTTTTGAGAAACTCTCAAACGGATTTATACAAGGCCTTCCATCAATCTAGGAAGTGTTCTTGTCATCAGCTTGATGGATTGCTACTTCTGCGAACACATGTTTCGTCATGCAGACACAATGGTTTAGAGTTGGGGATTGTAGGCTTTAGGGTTCAGTACCGGAACGTAATCACAAGTGCAGCGGTCGGATTTTGCGATCATGCAGGTCTGGAAGCAAGTTGTCTTGAACGGGCACAGACCTGTTTTCAAAGTTCACAAATCCTGCGTAAGCCCAACATGTGATTTTTTTGCGAATATCCTTGTCAGCCCCGTAAAATGTTTGTCATAAAGTGGAGAGTTTGAGAACGCCCAGTTTTATAGTGGTATATGATGTACTAGCGGGACGCCTTGTCAGGAGTGCCTTCAGCTTACACAGTTGGAGGTGCATCTGGGCTTGCATGAGACGTGGGATGTGGGACCAAAGGTTTTCACCCAGAGCCTTGCTGTTTCAATTTTTCCAGGTTCACGGAACCCAAGGAAGCCGTACCTTCATGCTTATATGGTGGTTTCCCGAAATAGGGGGGACCCTAATATGGACCACCCCAATACCGCCCCAAATTGTACCCCTATTTTTTGGGAAGCCCCCAATAAGGTATGGGCTGCATGGGATTTGAAACGCACGGGTGCACTTAGCGGATGAGGGCTGTCTCCTTGTTTTGTAAGGTTTGCTGGTTGTATCCCAACGTATGGTGTATCCTTCTGCGGTTAGTAAGGAATAAGGGAATATTCAATATTCGGGCTATATGTATAGGGATCATATTCCCCCTTTCCTACTAATCAATCACCAGAATGTTATTGAGTAGCCGAGCTATGCAAAGGCAAACTGACGTGAAGAAGACCAAGAAGCACTGGATGATCCGCGAAGCAGACTGAGTTTCAAACACTGTCAAGTGTCAGGGTTAAGGCTTGAGGAGCAGGCTATAGAACGGCTGCAGAATGAGGCGAAGAATATGCAGCGGAAGCCCACTCACGACCCTCCACACCTAGCGCCGCATTGTTAGGAAATCTCTTGCGTATTTCAAGGGTGGGGTAATAATTTCACGCAGCTTGGCGCATGTCCCGGGAAATCGACCTTGCAGAGGCTGAGTTCCTGAAATTAAAATCTTCTCGGGGGGTCAGTAACGAAACCTTATGGCGTATTTGGGCTTGAACCCTGACCCTTTGATGCAAGCGCGGCAAGACCGCAATTTGTAGGCACTTTTACCCAGCAGCATGACTGGACTGCGCCTGGCGCCACAAGTTGTGAATGTCCTGTTGGCTGCAATTGCAGAACGTCCGCTGCTCCGATGGAAAAAGTGCATCTACATGCTCGCGCTCATGTGAGAAGACGTTGTTCAGTTTTCATATCCTGTTGTGAAGCATGCATGTACTTCGTCAGCCCAGTAAGTTAAACCGACCCCGTCAGGCTAATCTGCGGAAGGACTTGGAGTTTCTCGCAAAGTCAGGGGACCTTCCAACGAAGAATATGGCTCCGGTATGCGAAGCCGGTAGCCGCCTAAATTCATTGCTGCTTACACAAAATTAGAAGTACCTTTAAACAGATAGGGGCTATATAAGGATAATGGAAAAATGGAAGCTACTATTTAGGGTTTGGGGTTTAGGGCTTCGCACAATTAGGGGCACCACTCCCAGTCAGGACTATAGTGATTTGGGGTTTGTTTTGGGGTCCCCCAGCTTAGGGCAACTACCGAAAAATGAGAAAATTGAGCGGAATTGGTTATGCGTTTGATGCTTGACAGTCCCTCCCTCCCAAGCGCACCTGTTGTGCTGAGATCAGGAAGCACAACAGGGACATGCAAGTACTCAGGTAAGCCCACCCTTCTAGTCATCAGCTATCACCTCATCCCCTAAGCAGTTGTTAGTTCTAGCTACCCTTGACTTCCAAGCTCGATTGTTCAGGCCGTTTCTTTCGCTGACCCACAGCGCGGGCATCTGAACCAGCTGTTGCTTCAGGACCTCCAATGGACCACAATCAAGCTTCACCTTGCAGACGTTAAGTTAAGGGCGAGTCGTGAATTTTGGTACCATAGCAAGGGCATGTATTGGGGGTTCTACATAAGGATAGTGCGTACTAGGGATCCGCAAGCCTGTTACTCTGGTTCAAAGACTAGTCGGGTCCGCGCATTTTGAAGATGCAGGACTATGAACTCAGGATGTTCGCATGACTCAGAGAGATACAGCCTCCTTCCTCACCTGGAGTAGAGGCAAAGACAACTCTAATCCCTAAACCCTCAAGTATGTAGAGCCTACACCCTAGATCCTAGGCAATGTATCCGCTTTGGATGACTACGATCTGTTTTTGGAAGCACCCAGTGGAAGGTGAGGTCCATTGGGTCCTCTAGCTTGGGGTAGGATGGATCTCAGGCTGGCCCATGCCGGCGCCTCCACAATGAGGCTTTGTCAGCAGAAGTCGATACACTCCAACGAGACAGCGTTGCGTAGACCTCTCTGGTAAAGGAGTCTTGAAACCTGCAAGTTCTATGAATGTCCCTGCTGCATTATTGAGGATACTTTTGGGGGGGGTTACAGGAAGCAAACATCAGACCTCAAAAACCTCCAAGTCCTAAACTCCCCGAAGCTCGTGTCTGAAGCCAGCAAAAAGGTTTCATGGGATGCAAGTGGCCATGGCAAAGAGCTAATCATCCTACTATCAATATTAATTGTAATATTGTCTTTAATATTCACATTATTTTCATTAATATTACTAAGGATATTTATACATATTAATATTAATATTACTTACAATTCCCCCTTCCTTTCAGTGCTTTGCCAGACACATCTCATGAAGCATCCCTGACATGTAAATTTCTCAAGCTAGGGGGTTGCCAAACCTGCGACCTCCGAGATAGGAAACCAGATTTGGAGAGACCCAAACCCCACAAGATCCTTGGAGAGCCTTGCAAGCAACAAAATGTTGGGAAAAGCATTTGCGTAAACCTAGGCCCCGAAGGAACGGGAACCCCAAACGTAGAGCATATGCGCTGCTCCTCTGAGATCCGTTGAGACTGCGGTGCAGTCTGCCCTGGATTGTTTCACTCGTTTTAGCACCATTTTTGGATGCAGTTGGAAGTATAGGATAAACATCACAGCTTGTGACTTCTCGGGAGCACTAATCATGGCGTGATACTACTTACTGCAAGTTCTTGAGAATGACAGTGATGTTTATGTTCACCTTTCTTTGTCGGCGAGGTAGGGCCGCTTCCTTCAGGACTCCAAGTTTAGCTGTCCCCTGCACCCTCAACACCCGGAACAAGCAGTAAGACTCAAGCTAGGGACTTGGTAGTGATGGTGCCAACATGTTTCAAGTGTTTAGCGTTTAAGAACTGAAATGATTGATTACAAAATTTATGTATGCGAAGGCATGCTGTTCCCAACAAGTTGCCATTTACTCAGCACCAGCTTAAGAGGTGTTGTTTTAGCGCATCCGCGTAAGTGAGAGTTTCCGAAACACTGGGCTGTGTGCTTTTCAAGGCTCATCGTGCCTGCAAGTGGGCTAGCTCTCTTGAGGCGTGGGGCCAATAAATCTCCTCACTTGCTTTGGCACCACAAGTTTCGGAAGCTTGTGTTAAGTTGCTGGCTCGCAGCTCAGCAACAGACGCTCCATTGGCATCAAAAATGATTGGGCACTAGCAGCATGGCTTCTTCATGCTGAGCAACCCAGAACCTACTAAATCGCCCGGCTCTGCAAGAAATGTCATCAAGCATACCCCACACACAAGGATTCGTGTGTACAGAACGCACAGAGGGAACCTTATCCACTCTCCTGAATTTCCCAAGTGAAGTAGGATGTGCAAGTGTGGGGAAAGAGGCCACGGAGCTCTTGAACTCGTTCTGCAGCTGCTGGATCAACCTAGGAAGTGAAGGGTCCACATCTGACATTAGGCCCTGCGGGCCAAGCCCGTGAATCGCTCTTCTGGTCTGAAGCTAGACATATTGGATTGGATCCATCCTATCAAGGAGGACATGAATGGACCCTAAACCCTGAGCCCTGGAGTCTTGAATCCCACCTGACTTCAGCCCTGCCGACTCTTCAATCCTTGGACTGACGATTGATTAAATCGAAGCAGGTGCACCCTGAGCCCTTTTTCCTTCTGGCCTGAAGCCCGAAAAAACCTAAATCCCAAACCCCAAGCGCAAGCGCTAAGCCCTAACTCCCAAAACCCTGATCTCTAATCCCTCAGCCCTAAAGGGTCCACTGGCAGTAGCCCATGGCGCCTTTAGACACTTCTCTGGCGCTGCCGCCAGAGCTGAACAGAGACGCATCCCGGACCACGGACCACACGGAGTGCCCGCGATGGTCCAGGTTTGAGATCTTGGGATGGTGGGATATATGAGCCATAGTGGAAATTCCTTAAAGGGGGTTTGACAGGGGATTATATCTGGGACTACTATAGGGGTTACCAAGGGGATACTAGGACTTTAGACTATAGCTCATATTAGGATCCGAGCCGTAAGGGTTCTCCAGATTCTGATGAGCAGAGGTTGGTGGGCATGTGCCCTGCCAAGCCTAGTGCATTGATTTCGACTGAGTTATCAACTTTCACTCCGCGACAGAAGCATTTTCCAGTATCCCGATATAACCTCAATGTATTACTGATATAACCCTAATATAACCCCAATGTAACCCTAATATAACCCCAATAGAACCCTAACATAACCCCAATATAACCCCAATATATGATGCCAGTGAATGCCGTGAAGCTGAAAAACAGACTCTTCTCTGAGCTGATCAAGCTTAAAAACACGAAAGCCCGGAACATTTTGCTAACTTGCCTACATGGGGTTTCCCAATATTAGGGATACCATTTTGGGGTCCCAATCTGAGTATTATAATTCTTTGGGGTCTATATTGGGGCTCCACTATTTTGGGAAAAGACCACATCCCTGCACTATACAGGGGGGTTCCATGCAAGGGCTCAACACAGACCTTTAATGAGGACCCCGGGTGGGCGAATGTTTTGGAAAACATAATCCTCATAAACCACGATATAATCCCGGTTCCGCTGTCATGTTTCAATTCCTGTTCCATCTCATTCTTGTGGCAACCCCCCCCCCCCCCCCCCCAGTTTCTGTAGAAATTGGAGGAAGATGGCTAATGGGAGGCCCTGTCTGTTACAGGTACTCCTTCGAGGACGATGACCTGCTGTCCTTAGAGGCCGGCTAGAACTCTTGTTACGATTATTCTTCTTATCATAACTTCCTATTCGTATTCTTATTACAACTACATTTATTTTTGTTTCTATTATTAACATTACTACTAACACTATCTTTACTATTTTTATTACTACTACTTTTTTTTCTGTCATTACTATTGTACCATTATTACTATTTGAGTTCCCAATGGTTAGTTTCCAAAATTAGGGTCCCATTTTGGTACCCTTAATTACAAGGTGCCGTAATATAATCTATAGCCCAAAGAGGCCCATAGTTTTGAGAAGAACCCCGGTCCCCCTTGTAGGGCTTCTCAAAAACCATGGCCCCGGTTTGGGTATCCCATAAAACCTAGATCCTATCATCTTGGCCTAATAGTTGTCATGCTCATGAAATATTTAAGTGTTGAGAAGGCAGCCACTTGCTCGCAGTTTAGGGATTGCAGGAACTGAGGTTGCAATGGTTAGGGCGTACATATCTCCAAGACGTCGTTTGAAGTGAATTTCCTTCGAGCTCATTGCTGTTTTTCATCCAGTGCCAGGTTTCGGTTGCAAACACACCTGACAGGGGCATGGCACCATGTTGTAGTGTCTACCCAGCTGTCTAGATCCGCCTCTCGCCCCAGTTACCCGCAGCTTTATCAGTCATACTTTAGATGAACCCCCCACCCTGTAATAGCGGTATAGTCTGGATACAAGAGGACCCTTTAATATAGTTACTACTATCCCTTGTTACTGGGTGGGGGGTCTACCTAAGTCATACTTATAGACTTGGAGGCAGGCTCCCAAGCATTCAACCTTGAAAGCCCATTGCAGAAGGATAGCCCTGTCGCTGTGCCAGTGGAAGGCCCGCATTGCTACTGCTACGTCTCACAGCTAACACACAGAGGATAGGGTTTCTGGAGATGGTGCACTTAGCACGAGATTTTGATGGCGGCTGTTTATGGAGCGATGATATCCGTACCAGCATTGGTAATTTACTCGTGAGCACACGCCCTATGTGTGTGTGTGGGAAGTTTATCACCAAATGTGGGAGTTGTTTAAGGTCCTCTTCTGGGATTTCCCGCTCGACATCTTCGTTGCAAATCCTAAACCACACAATCTAGCTTTGATGACGACAACTCCTCGAAAGAGAGCCTTGGCATTACACCCCTAGCAAGCCCAAAGCCCCCAATAAGCCTAAAGCAGCATGCTTTCCGGAATGTATGTTCAGCTAGGCATCTGCAAGGTGTGCCCTGGTTTGATTGCGATTTCTTGCTGGCCACGTACACCACACAAATGAATGAACGGGATGTGTTAGTCACAGGCAATTACCTACAAATGTGAGTCGCCTCCTGTGCCGAATCTCCAGACTTGCACACGATGCCTGCATAATCCGCAGAAGATCCTTGCTTGATTCCGAAGCTCTGTAGTCCTCGAAGCCCAGTGCTTTGGACATCCGCCATCACATGGTAGCTTCCAACGCGTGAAGGAACCCCTGATTTTCGGAATCCTCACATGGGGTTTCCGTAGATACGTGGCCCCAAAAAGGGGCCCCCAAAACGCCTCCAATTTATTAGTAGTTCCCATGGTGGAGACTCCCTAAGAAGGGCCCCCGATATTCGGAATCCCCACATCTTACTGGCGTTAAGTACGGAATAAGGGAGTATTATCTCTGTATAATCCCTATACAATAGCTATATAATCCCTATGTAAAACCCCCATACAATAGAGTCCCTTATTCCCTGCTAACTCCCAGTAAAACATCGACGCAGATGCGCCGCCGAAGCACATCTTTAACGGCTCGGTAGCACTCCTTGAGGAGATCTCCAGGGAGTCGTGAGAAGGGCGTCCACTCATGTTAAGGAATGTAGGGGCTGAACGGCTAGCAATATTTGTGGTC
Source organism: Symbiodinium pilosum (assembly GCA_905231905.1). Classification (NCBI taxonomy): domain Eukaryota; class Dinophyceae; order Suessiales; family Symbiodiniaceae; genus Symbiodinium; species Symbiodinium pilosum. Next base: position 280,451 of record CAJNIZ010006668.1, on the reverse strand, counting down.
CTAGATGTTTGGTGAATTTTTGGTATAAGGTACCACAAGTAGACCCCAAAATCACATTGAACATTATCCCGCCCCCTGTAGTAGCTCTAGGCTTCAGGATCGGTCTTTCAGGGCTCAGGAAGCCAGGCACAGGAACCTGAGGAGGGCTTTGCCTGTTTCAGCGGAGGATGCCAGAGTCCCCAACCCTAAACCTGAGCCCTCAACCCTGAAGCCCTAACCCAAGACCTTTTGAGATATTCTGAGAAAATGTCTCCAGTACTGACATTTTCTCGTCATCTCCTTTAGTGGTTAGCCTTGGATGATGTTTGAAGGGTCCAGCTAGTTTCGGAGGCCGATTTTGAGCAAGTAAAAGCTCCCATATGGTTCTCCCACGGTCTGTCATCAATCCCCTCCCTCCCCTTCATAAAATTTCCCCTGCCCCCCCCCCGGGTTTAGGGTTTAGGGTATTTGCCCGCGATATGTGATGGTACTATGTTGGGTGGCTTATTTTGGGGGTGATGGGAGGGGTGCTATTTGGGGAGCGGAGTAGCACCTTGCAACAAGAAGGAGCAGCAACGTCTGGTCGAAGAAGCAGTGGAGTGCACAGGCGCCAGACACAAGCAAACTTCCATATTCGGATGTGGGCGGAAAGCGTAATTCGCAGCTGGATACTTGTAGACGTGGTTGAAGCCATAGTCCCACTTGAGTAGATATAATATGGCTTTGGGTATGTTATAATAAGATCCCCATATACTCAAAGGGGATTATTTTTGTTCAGAGACTACTATTATGTCTGGACTCGATTCGAGTTGCAGGATGAAGCAATGAGAATTCTGCAGGGATGTATTGGGGATGCAGACGCTGGCAGCCGGTTAGCGGAAGCCCCACACTTCTCATACTTCTTGGTGTGAGGCTGTCCATTCAGGAAGATCTTCACCCTAAACCTAAACCCTAAACTCTAACAACTGAAGTTTCTGACTCCAGTCCTTCAGCTGCCTCCCAGATATGAGAGTCAAACCGAACCACTGCCAAGTATTTCAGCCGACGTGTTGGTGTCCTGTTGAGGCAGAGTCAGTACAAGTGGCTTTCAAATGTTCAGGGCCAGCTCAGCATGTAAGGAGCTTTTCCATCTTCCAAGAAGGAGCACCCTCATTTTGAAATGCCTTCCCTCACCGCGCATGCTTCTGCTAGTGGTACTGAAGGGTGAGCGCGGGCCAGCCATGAATATAGGTACTACAAGCAGGGCTTTGCGAGGGTAATTGCGGGATAATGATAAGGATTCCACTCCTCCACTTCCCACCTAAACGGCTTGGGCCGAAGCGGCTCACAGAACAGAAGTGTAGAAGTGCTTCCCCCATACATCGATGTTGCAAGGGCCAGTGTTGGGTTTAAAGCATCTTGCACAGTTGCCCAAGCCATGGAAAAGGTTTGGGTTTGGAGCTTTGGGATTGGCTTGCTCCTTGACATTGACATTGCGGTGCCTCAGAAGCGAACGATAATACTCCCGTCCGGCATGCATGTACGACAGTGGTTCTGATAGCATCCCTGCGTTCTAGAACAAGGTAGCAGCCTGGGACTTAACTAAGGCCTTGAGAACTGAAGCAAGCAGCAAACTACATCCGCCCAACCCCATACCCCAATGCCTACCATCCCCAAACTGACATGGAACCCCATAATCTAGCCCATTCTGGAATTTAAAACGACCAAATAGTTCTTGTAGGGAACTTAGTTTGTTCAAGGTACCGCCGTAAGAAGCCTGTCCCAGGGGTCGACGAAGATGACGCGCTTCTGCTCCTTCGAGCTTGCCGGTGGGACGTAGCCCGTTACAATGAGGCCAGGGAGAAGAGCTTGGTTGGGAGGTTTAGGGTTTAGGATTTAGGGTTTAGGGGGTTAATACAGAGTTTCCGCCCAAAAAAGGTACTATTCAGGGGGATCCCTAAAAGTATTTTAGGGGTCGGGGTCTATATTCGGGTCCCCCTATTTGGGAAAACTACCATTATTCACGAAAAAACCTTGAGCCCTCGTCCCGCACCGGACCTTGAACCCCTAATGTAATTGCTAACTCTCTGAAACTTTGCGATAACCTGCAACCCCACCCATATGTCCCCGCTAGCAACACACAAAAAAGCAAACTGAAAGCCAGGCCTTCTTTGAAGATGCTGCGGCGCTCCGCCTCCGTTTTGGAGTCTCTGAAGTTGAGGCGGGCTATGAGTTTTGTTTGTGTTGGGGGTGAGGGGAAGGGGGTCAGGGGGAGTTTATGGCTGTTTATGGGTCATGCTGCCGTATGGGGTTTAAGTCTCACTGGGCTGTGGGAGGTGTTAGGACTTGGGGGCAAATGGTGGGTTCAGCATTCAGGGCTAATGGTTTCGAATAGGATTTATCAGGCATGGCGGATGGCTGGAGCGATTTCACCGTTTAGGGTTTCTTTTAGCAGGGCAGATGATTGAAGGATCAAGATCTGCCGTGACATTTTTTTTGTGTGTTTGAGGGTTTGGGGCCTGGGTTTGGCGGGGACGGGGTCCGGGTTAAGGCATCATTGTAACTTTGCTGTGATGATCGATGCGGATCATACGCTCGTATCATGTATTGACATGCTGCAAGTAGTCTGTCTCTGAAGATTCTCGTCATCATGCAGTGTTTAATACAAAGTAAACCTATAGTCATCGTTGGTGGAGGCCTTGAAGCAGTCCTAGCTAGTCTGCATCATCAGATGCAGGAGGGGATCTGATGAACTGGCGTGTTTGGATGCAGTGGTTTAAGTCATTCGCTGGAACTTAAATTAAGTTACTGTATTATGGGTATATGAAATATATAGTAGACGATAGGGTTTCCTTACTACAGTACATTCATTTCAGTTCCTCAACAGCAATTCAGTCTTGTGTACTACTAGATTTCGGATTGTAGGCTGCAAGAACTGGAGTAACCAGGGTGGCCGGGAGAAGGGTTCACTTACGCTCATAATCTTAGGATCTCTACTCGGGGGAGGGGGGTTCAGGGGCATTGATACAATCCCTATAATGCGGTTTAGGGTTTAGGGACCTATAACCCATCTATGAATCCCAGTTATCCCCATGTTCATTATTAACCTACTTACTAAGTCCCACTGACCCTCCAAGTAATGGTATCCCTCATTTGAGAGAACTACTATATAATCCCAGTGTCCATTTCATTTTCCATTTGATTCTCCATTATTAGGAACCCTAAGCCCTAAACAGCTGAGGAGGAGAGCTCCGAGTCTCCAGCTGAACTTTGCGGCATTTGTAGCTCTGCTGGCAATGGCTACATGGAGGTTGTGTTTGGGGTGAATAGTGGGATGCTATGGGAGAGGGGAGGTCATGAACTGTGAAGTTCTATGATGTGGGCAGGGCCCTAGATCTGGGTACCTGCAAAAAGGGGAGTTCTGCGCAACGAACATCATACATCCCACAACAGGAGGTCCAAAAATAGGGGGTCCCATTTACGGTGGCAGCGCGCCCACGAGACGATCCCTAGGGTTTAACGTCACCTATTGTCCGAACAGACCCTTCAACCCTTGTGCTTCTTCACAATCATACGCTTACCTATGCGTTCCTAACTTTACCTTCCACTGGGTTGCTGCTAAGGAATTTCAGCTACCAGAAGTCCGAAACCCATTGAGCTACACGATACATGCATGAATATGTATGTGTATATAAATAAATAAATATATATATATATATGTATTATGTGCGTGTGTTGCCGTGTTATAGTGACTGTTCCTTCATTGCTTGTATAGCCCCAGTTTCCATTTCATTGCCTAGGTTCTTTTCCATGTGATTCTCCATTATGGTGATGTAGCCTTAAACTCTGCCTATAGGGCCTGCAGAAGCCCAAATGACCGAATCCAACCCCCCAAAACAACCCTATGTAGTCTTTGTAATCAGTACATAACCCTATCAAACTTCCATGGAATCCTGGAGCCCTAAACCCTACTCCCTAAACCTTAATCCCTAAACCCTAAGCCCTAAACCCCTCAAGGCTTCAGCGAGCCGGGTGTGGGGCTGCTTCCCTGTAGCCGACGGCGGCAAAAGCCGGAGGCGCCCCAGAGAATAGAGGATGCAGGCCTTAGGGTTTATAGGGTTTAGGGATTAGGGTTTAGGCATTAGGTTTGGGGTTTACAGTTTAGGTTCTAGGGTTTAGGGGTTTTGGGTTTAGAGTCTAGATGTTTGCATTTTAGGTTTGCGGTTAAATTCAGGTTAAGGGCTGAAGTATATGAAAGGCATACAGGTATGCAGATGACGGATCCAGGCATTGGTTCGCGATTATCTTACTGAGTGTTAGTCGGGAAAAAGGGAATCAATCTATATATCATATATATATATACACACATATTCCCTTGCTCCTTACTAGCCGCCAGAAAGTCATGATGGGCCGTGAGGGCTTTCAGACAAGAGGGCAGGGCTTTGGGCTAGCCGCCAGAAAGTCATGATGGGCCGTGAGGGCTTTCAGACAAGAGGGCAGGGCTTTGGGCTACTTCAGGGTTTCGACTTGAGGCGTTTGGGCTCTAGAGACACCCGGTCCCAGGACGCTTAGCAAGCATTCTGGGCCCAGAATCTGAACCTCAAAAGCCCCACACCTTCCATCCATTACACCTCCAAAATCCTGAGCCCAAAAGCCAGTACCCCCAAACCCCATAACCTAAACCCCTAGCCTATAGCTAAGCCCTAAACTCCCAGGCGAAGCCACATCCCGATTTCTGCTTAACATGCTGGCGCCACTATGCTCAACTGTCCGTCGCGGAGGGCAAAGGCCGCTGGGTCTCCGATGTAAAAAATTTGGGTGGTTTAGGGCCCAGCGGTTTGGGGCTTGAGGTTTAGGGTTTATAGGGTTCAAGCTTTAGGGTCGGGCTCAGGATTCTGGATTTAGGATTGCAGGGTGTCAGGATACGGATTCGGGGTTTAGGCTTGAGCCATTTAGGGCTTTGGCTTGAAAATTCAAGGCATCGTCCCCCTTAAGTAGATAGAATATGGCTTTAGAAACCCCATATTCTATCTACACAAGGGGGACTATAAATACTTCAACAACTGAAGGAGCAACCCGGGCTGTGTGCAGTCGGAGCTTCAGCTGAGGGCGTAGGCAACTTTTGAGTTCTTTCACATGGTGATGATGATAAGATAACTATAACATTAATAGTAATAATAGTCATTTAGTATTGCTATGGTTAGTAATATCATGACTGACTAATATTGTTAGTATGTTTTTTTTAAGTCCAGTTGTTTTTTAATTGGGGCTTACCTTCTGCATTGGGCATCAATGTGTAGATATTAGCTGCGTTGGGCTATTTGGAGCCCTAGGAAGGGGTGAGAGCTGCCGAATCCAAGGATGCTTGGATCTACACTGCCCTGCACCGGGATGCAAGGCGCGTAGTAGCCCTGGGGACAGTTGTGGTGTAGTGCTTAATGCTTGGGTTTAGGATTTGCTTAGGGTTTAGGACTTAGGGCTTGGCGTTTGGAGGGTTTTGTCGGCTTGGTGTCCACGGGGTTTAGGGTTGTCTCTTCATGGTGCTTTGGGTTAGGGCTTTCAGGATCAGGGAACGGGTTAAAGGCTTCAGAATTTGGCTTGGCAACTGAACACCTCAATAGCATGGTCAGCATCTTTCGACTTCAGAATAGCCATCTGCAACTGTAACGCACTTGACACAATCCCTTTATACTGTAGTCTCCTTAGGAATTACTTTCAGTTGCTGTTATAGAAGAACCCGAAGGAATTATCTACAAATGTTATCTAAGGAGACTGGCATATATGTGAGGAGTAACAGACATTAGCAGTCTCCCTACCACCCCGGTGCAGCTGCCAGATATCCTTCGGGCCGAGAAGAAACACCCCTGTCCAACTTGACAAAGTAATCCCCTCTCCTAGATTAAACCTACCCGCCCATAAGGTTTAGAGGTTTACAGGGTTTAGGGTTCCCCCACATATTAAATGACCCCCCGACCCCCCCTCCTAATATACCATAATATACCACAATGGGGAGTATTTAATTTTAGGGGGGGTGGGGGGTTGAATATAAGGGAGAGGGCATTAGTTATTGCCATTTTCTTGTTCATGTCCCATTGCCTCAGTTTGAGGCTACAAGTCATATATTTATTTCGGGCCATCAAGTCTAATGAATAGTGGCTACGGTGGGGGTATTTTGGATCCGTAAACCACCAGAAAAAGAAAGGAGCTTCTCCGACCCAGCCACTTCAAGAAGCTTCTCGCAACTGGGACCTGAACTTGGTACCCTGGAACCCCGTGTTGTAAGGCCTTACAGGGCAGATGTAGAAGATATTTGGGGTACACAAGGATGTATACGATTTGGAGTTTGGGTGTTGGCCTCCCCCAAAAGAACATGAACACCCAACAGGGGATTTTCAAGACTTCTGCTAAGAGGGGTGTCATGGGGTTGCGCATTGAGGGACGCTCTAAACATTTTCGGCTCCTGGGTCCATGTAATTTTCATTTAGAATGTTCTTACAAGTTCTTAGAAGGGAATACAGGAATATTTTATATGAAGATTATACAGGGATTATATTCCCTAATTCCTTAAAAAAGAACCTGTAAGTTCTGTAATTAAGCAATGAAAGTGAGAGTTATCCCAGGGTTGCTATGCACCTCCTGGCTTTACCCATCCTGGATCCTTGTGGCGAGATGCAAGGTATTCTTGGATTTAAGGGTTATAGTCCCCCTTAAGTAGCTAGAATATGGGGTATATGGGGATCTTATTATGATATACCCGAAGCCATCTTCTATCGCCTAAATTGTTCACCCGAAGCCCTGAACTTTACTGTATAGATCTTTCACCCAAGCCCTAGATCCTACATCATAAATCTCAACCACTATGACCCCCCAAATCCTAAACCCCTAAGCTCTTGTAGGCCCTGCGCCCTAACTGCTAGATGGAGGGGGGGGGTTCAAATTCTAGGGGCCATTTTTGGGAGTCCCTAGAATACGGATAATATTAAGGCCCCCATAGTTGTGTGCATTCCCACAACCTGAAGCCAATGCTCAACTAGGATGCGGAGTCGTTCCGCCGGTTTCAGCGCTTTCTGACAGAGAGCCTCGTCGACGAGACTTGGCAGCTTCTTAAAACAATTCCCTTGCAAGAATATTGGGATAATGGAAAAGAAAATGGAAACTACTACAGTATATTGGGGTCATATTGGGATAAAGGAAAAGAAATTGGAAACTACTATAGTATATACTGGGATAATGGAAAACAAAAGGAAAACTATCATTTATATAGGGTTATATAGGGGTTACATAGGATTATATGGGTTATATTGGGGTTATATTGGGATCTATTTGGATCACCATAACCCATACATACCTCTAAAGTCCCTAAGGACAACTCCCTGCTCGAGCGGAATCACCGCTTGGGAAAGTCCTATTCTGCGGTTCTTGCAGACCCCGGCCACCTGTTCACCCCCCCCCTTATAAAGATGTCGGAGTGAGCATTGGAACAGGCATGCTGGGGAGTTCGGGACCATTATGTGCAACACCCCGAGCTTTCGAGATCAATGCAGGTTAACACGGTGTAGGGCTTCAGTTTTTTGTGAGATGTGGATTTCTCTGCATATTGAACATCAGCTTCCTTGAACGTTCAGCCCCTCACTCAATGGCTCAGGAGTTATTCCTACATTTGGTGGTCATGCATATAGTACGAGTAACAATAGTAGTCACAATCGTGTTTAGGTGTCATCAGCTACGTAGATGAGACAGCATTTTCCTAGGGGCCTCGATGACTCGAGGGTCTTAATGTGGGAGCCCGAAACAAGTCATTATCGCTCACTTTTTTATTCGTGCGCTTTTCTCCCTGCTGATCAGGCCAGGAAGCCTAGAAATCCTGCAATTTGCTCCTTCCTCTAGGGCGCACAACTAGGTTCTGCAGCGCTTCTTGCCTCTTTTTGCACGCCAAAGTCATTTACTGTTTTGACGGAAGGGTCCAAAATGGTCAACAGCAATACAAAGAGCACAAGGATCTCATGGCGCAGGAGTGAAGCCCCATTCATTCGGACGGAATTTGCAGACGTTCTTACACTGAAGTCATTTTTTGTTTGCGACAGCTTTCGACAGAAACCAGGCACTTGGAACATCAGTATAACCCTACCCGTAGACCTAAAAAGGCAAAAACAGATCGCATGATCCTGCTTTCTTGTTCCAGCTTTTTGGCATTTGCTGTAGTTTGTTTGGATTTTCCGGGCCTATATGAACCATGAATCCAGAACCCATCGCCTGGATCCTTGGAACCCGCATGACCGCAAGCCGTTACATTACTCGAGCGCTAGAAGCCCTGAAGCCCACACCAAGGCCAAGAAACGTACAGCCTTGTACCTTGATTCTGAACCGCCAGTCGTAGACCTGCACCCAACGAAAGGACTCGCAAGGACGCGTCAAGTGGTGTCCTGGAGTAGGCCGGGCAGGCAGAGGTTGTGATTATCACAAAGGGTTCTACCAGGTCTGTTCAAATTCATGCGCACCTTTTTCATGGATTTGTTTTGGGTTTGCGGGGCTCGGGGCATCATGGCGCATGCCTTCCCGTTGATGGAATCACTTTTCACCCTTCCTGCTTCTACAACTCTTCCTCCTTCTTGCCGATTCCCCGTTGATAGCTGCAGGGATGAGAGTTTGACACTAGCCGTCAGTGATCTTCAGGCTGCCAGCGAGCTGCCTCGGATCCTGGCACCGGCGAGGCAACGATCCCAGTCGATGGCAGTTCATGGGCGGTCACTGTCTAGGTCTAGTTCTGAGGGTTTAGGGTGTGGTCGCGTCATGAGGTGCTCGCTGGTGTGTGAACATTTTTGCACGTGTGCATAGCAATCAACCCATCCCGTGACCACCTTGAGTGCAAACAACTAGGACATCTCGGCGGGGACCAGGGCGGACAGACGTGGCCCGCAATTTTTATCGGGGACTGGGCATGGCGTGATGTGTTTGAAGCTTCTGGCTTGTTGCGAGGTTTTTTGACCGTAAAAAGTTGAAGGATTACAGTCGAGGCCGCACAAGAATTGTCAGCAGTTGCGATGCGATGTTGGGTGTTTGTCGTAGACCAACCATGGGGTCGCTCTGAGATCTCTGAGTTGGTGTGATGGATGGTTCTGAGCCGCTTGTGCCGGCTTACTTCCAAGGCTGCTTGGGCACAGCCACGCTCCTGATCTGATGGTCCGCCCTTGATTTTCTCTGAGACTACCGCCGAGCTCCATAGCGGCTGTCTGTGGGGATGGGGCACGGCAGAGCTTGAGGTTGGCCAGCTCATGTGGCTCCAGCACCCAACTGCTTGCCGGAAGCCCCTAAAGGGAGCCTCGAGCGCCTTTTCGTTTGGGCCGTCTTTGCTGTGGTGCTCCCAAGGACATGTGGGCAAAAACCCGTGGTGTAGGGTTGTCCTGATTATAACAGCTTCACGGAGGGGCTCCGTCAGCATCATATATGGCGAAAGCTGTCCAGCGTCACTTGCGACATAGGACGTTCCTTGCTGTTCGCGATGGTCAGCATGTGAGTCTTTAATCATTGCATCAGGTTTGGCTGATGCTCGAGGGGGAAGAAAGGTAAATAATGCGCCGTGGTGAGATATCAACTCAGAGACTAATTGCACGTTTCGCTTGCAGGCCGCTTACGTACACCTAGTCCGAAAATGAGCACGACGCAAAGCAAAACTGTCATTAAAAGGCAGGGAACCCCATGTTGCTGATGGCTATGTCTTAAAGATTCGTGGCATGTAAATTTTCAGATTCTCTGAGCTTTGATTGGACAGGTACGTTCTGCAAGGAGAGAACCACAGCATTGACCAGCTCCCTTTCAAGGGGTGCGGTAAAGTTCAAAAAATTCAAAGCCCGACGGGCTCAAACACGAAAATCATGAACTCCAAGCCTTGAGCCCTTTGTCCTCCGAAGCCCGCCGCTATGAGAACCTCGATCTGACCCCTATTATAATATAGTAGTTTCCATTTGTGTTTCCATTAATTATCTCTACGTAACCCTTATTATACTACAGTAGCTTCCATTTTCTTTACATTATCCCTACATAAACCCTAAACCCCCCGCTACATCCCCCAGAGCCCCTGAGGTGCATTGCCCGTGCGGATCGCACTGGTGCTTTGCCTGCGGCAATGACGTCCACAAGCCTGTGGCTTGTTCCTCCAGAAAAAAATGATTCCTCTTGGGCCGAAAGAAAGAGAGACTATTTCGTGTCTAAGGATTTGGTTCTCTAAAAGAAATGTAGTACTATTTGGTGGTCCTAATAAGAATTCTTACGCAAAAAACAGACCAAACCCAAAAGGAGCTACATTGGAAGGTCCACGTAAGGTTCAGGGTTTACCGTTGCTGCTTACATAAGGTTCGGCGTGCTTCAACCTTACGTAGAATGGTTTGCTTACCTACGATTATGAAGGATAGTGGAGGAGTCGATGAATAGTAGTAGTTCACTCCTCCTCGCCTTTTAAGCAGCAGGAAGTTTAAGGTTTCAGTGGCTTCAGTGTTTTGGGACCGTTTCCTTTTGCCATGAGTCCCGTAGAATCACCATGGCTGCAATCGTTGAAGAATGACGACTAGACAAGGTCTTGATTGGATATAGTTTTTCACAACATATTCCTTTGTTTGTCACGTGAAGGACCGAGAGGGCACCCCTTTTTCAGAAAAAATCTACATCCGCCTCAGGCTCGCCTTTCTAAGTCCCAAACCCTATCTCTCAGTATCATAATGTATGTATATATAGACTCCGTACAGCCATATAGTCTTGGACCCAGTTCGCA
>CAJNIZ010006668.1:171879-269581 GCA_905231905.1 Symbiodinium pilosum | reverse complement strand
TTCTAGAGTTTTGCCGATGGCTCATATGCATTTGCTCACTTAATTACATGCAACCGTAGAACGGGAGACTTGCAGTATCCCTATTCCGAAGAATGTTCTCCCGACGTGATGCTAAGGTACAGTGCGAGACGGTCAAGCTGTGGGAGGCAAAAAATCGCAATGAAGGCCTGCAAAGAATTGGGTAATCCTAAGAAGCTTGTTCTTTGGGTACCTGGACCTTCACGGTAAGACGTAAGGAACCCCAAATTTCTAGACTCTAAAATCTAGGGGTCTCACGACCTTCAGGGAGCTCGTGTTTACCTGCTGCTTTCGTATCCTCTTCTGAACGGTCAACGTTCGAGCCTGATATGGAGGACTCTTGGATTTCGGAGAGAAGGTTTTCGGGCTGAAGCTTCAGGACTGGATGTCCAGTTTGGGGCTTGCGAAGAACATACTGAACAGGTGTGCACCATATGATGGGTTGATGATTTGTAGAAACAAGGAACTGGCAAAGCAGTGTCCCCGCGCCCAAACCTACAAGAAGCTCAAAGTAGCATGAATCATCATGTTTCAAGCTTGATCGGGCCTGCTGTGTGTTTTCGACGCTGTTCTTGCCGATGTCCGTTTTGTCTTACTCACAGATCTTTGTTGTCCAACGTTTCTCTGAACGTGCTCGGGCACATGCACCAAATCAAAGTTCTGCGAGTTGAAGCCTTACCACCCATGTGCTATGTTCAACCTTGGGTGGCGTAAACTCTCGAAATCCTAAACTGATCTATGCCGATCACAAACCTGCTATCCGTTTTTGGACTGTCCAGCTGCGTTTTCCCTCCTACGTGGACAATACGTCAGACATGAACCCAAACTACCCATTCCGTTGAATTGAACACGCGGTGAAGAGTCCCATGCTGCCAGGTTCCGATGTGCTGTGGATCAAGGCATGGCCAACTGAGGAGAGTGCGGAAGCAAACCTAGGCATTTATGGGCGCATTCTGGGTATACTACACGCAGAGTCAAAGGGATCACTCCCCCAACCCCCTGAGCACGATGAAGCACATGATTGAGATAGGGCGGGTTCCAGCCTAGACGAATAGAGCATAGGTACTGCCGTGGACAGCTATCCAGTCAAGAAGGAAAGAACGAATTTGCGGATTTATCCTGAGAGACGTCTTGTCAGATGATCGGAATACTTCTCCTTCATCTGTCCTTCTCTCTCTCTCTCTCTCCTGATGCGTGCTCTCTCTATCTCTCTCTCCTCTCTCCCTTACTGCCTCTCGTCTCCGAACCCTGGTGTTTGAACCAATGCACCGGCGCCTTTCAGGTGAACACGAAGCTGTGCCCGAAGTGCAACAACTCCATTGTGGCCCGGCATGTCTTCAGCCTTGCATTTACGGAAACCCCAGAGCTTACTGCAGACCGCTGTTCCATAATTCCCCTCTGTTCTCCAGTTGGAAAGAGTACACTCTATACATTCCCTCTAGCCCCTATACAATCCCTACAACCCCTATAGTTTCCATTTTATCTTCCACTATCCCAATATAACCCCAATAGTAGCCCTGATACTTCGGGATGGCAATGTTTTAGTCCTTACCGAGCAAGGGCCTGTTAGGCAGGCTTGCAGTACTTGAGCCGCTCTGAACGGATGTTGCATGCGGTCTCATACGCAGCAGGCTAAAGCAAGGATGGCCCTCCGTTCTGCCACCCTCGAAATCTGGCTTTGCATCACCTGAGCCCGCGGCTACGTTCGCGGGTATTGCAGGTGCCAGCATGGTTTTCTACTTACAAGTCTTCTCAAAAGGATCCCATCATAGATGCTCAAGGGGCGTCTTGCTAGGGTGGCGGCTGGAGGTGTTGAAAACTGGGGCCCTTTTCTGGGAGTCCCTAAAGGAGGCTTATAGCAGATTCGGTCTATTTGGGGCTCCCGGCTTATCGAGATGCCGCCCTCAGCAAGTCTTAGTATAGTCGACCTGAGGAGAAGAACGGTGGCTGCATGCATATGACCTGCCGAAAACCTGGCGGTTGTGGGCATGAGTTCTGCTGCCTAAGCTGCAGGGATGGGAGGGTTGGGCTTTAGGGTTGTTCAGGGTTTTTGGGCTAGGATTAGTGTAGGCGCGTGAACAAAGTCAAATTGAAGACAAAGGCTTACAGCCGCATTTCTTTAAGGCAGCTGAGTAACTGAGATGCTAGACCTTAAAAGTAAAAACCAAAAATGTTGGAACAAGGTTTCTTTTCTGTCCCGCCTTGGCCTTGGGGTAAGAGGATTGTGATGTTGCAGCTTTCTAGCTTAGATTCCCTAAGGCCTAAACTTTAAACCTAGATACCTTGAAAAGTCTGGATCATTCACCACAACCTTCCATCGAGTCGTCATGCCCACGGACCTAAGCTGAAAGCCAGGCTCCCGGAAACAGACTGCCCAGCTACAGGTTGGTAGTGTTTTCTGGGGAAAGTGGATCACTGTTAGGATCCTGTATACTTTTTGGGGTGTGGGATTCCTTATACTTCTGAAAAAAGGATCCTTTTTTCTTCCTGGGGTAATGTCGGCTAAGAAAAGTCAGAGCCTTAAGCTCGAGTTCTGCTAAAGTTTGTTCTTTCGTTTTCACCTACTCTTACCCAATAGACTCGGACGAAGCAAGGATGTAACCACACATGCCACTCAGGTTGGATTTGCATGAAAGATTGGCACAATCACCAGCAGTGCAATGCGAGACTTGGATCAGATATGGGAAGGGTTACATCAAGAATCAAACAGACAGAGTCTTGGAGTCACGGGGCACCAAGAGGATACGTAAGAATCAGAATGGCGGCAATCACTTCTCAACATGCCTCACACTACACTACGTTTGCCTGTCACTCGTTTGAAGTCAGGGGTCTCATGTGGACTGGTGGCGCTTGCAAGATCATAGACATCATGCCATATCATGGAGTCTACGCGCGTAAAACCTGAACCACGCTGCCAAAGTATTGCAGTCTCGCTTCCACGGCCCCCCTTAAGAATGAGACCACACTTTCGAGAACTTCCATATCCTTCAGGATAGAGCCGGAAAATCAGAAGGAGTCCCACAAGAAGGCCGGGCAGGCTTAGGTTGTTGTAGAATCGTTGCTTTCAGCAGTATTTCTCCTAGCAGACTTATGGCCCTCGGTAGGTCAGGCTCAGCATCTGCCTTTGTGTTTGGATTAAAGCCAAGCGTTATCTGCACCTGAAGTCCTTACCCTGCAGCTGTTTGTAGGTAGGAAAGCTTCCAAGTCACGTCCAGGCACTATCCCATAGGACCCAGTACTGACTCCTTGGAACTCCGCATCCATCCGTGGCTTCCCTGGAAGGGTCTCTTTCCTACACCCTTAACCCCCAACCCTAAACCCAAACCCTAAACCCTACACCCAAACCATCCCAAACCCTGCACCCCAAACCCTAAACCCAAATTAGCGGTCCATACTTTGGATTTTGGATGCCGGGAGCCTACAGACTGTCAGGCCGCCGCTAAAAGCGAGCTCCTCCGCTATGCTCCTCTGAAATGGTATTAGCTACAGTCTAAACTCCTTAAAGGGGGTTATATAGGGGGGTTTAGGATTTATGGTTTAGGGTCTAAACTCCTTAAAGGGGGTATATAGGGAACCATTTAGGGGACTACTATAGAGGTTATGAAGGGGGATACTAGGAGTTTAGACTATAGCTTGCATGTTCAGAGCCTTCTACATACATCTTAGGCCTTCAAGGATTTAAGGGGATGAGGTTCGATGCTGTAGGCGTTGAGGAGTCTAGGATATGGTACTTGTGGCTTGCAGGATTGGTTTCTGGTGCCTAAGCCCTCTGGTAAAATTCTGCAATTTTCAGGCTCAGGGCGGCTAAGACCGCTTCAACATCAGGGATTGCTGCCTGGAGTTCTTTCATACTTCGGGTTTGGGGTTTCGGGTGTTTCGGTTCAAGGGCCTGTGATCCATACTTCCTGAGCCTCTGATTCTTCTGAATACCGCCAGATGATTACTGTACCTTTTTACTATTGTTCTTATTGCTGTTACTATGTTATTATTGGAATTATTGTAAGTATTCTTACTACCTTGGCCGTTAAGACAACTCAGCTGGCAGTCGCCTAAGCGTTGCCTTACGCTTGATTCTTGCATGCGCTGGAAAACCCCAATTTTTTTGAAACAGTAGCCCAGGATTTCATGCCTGCTAACACTGAGCCCCTATCCGGGGTCCATGCTGCCGTCTCATGTGCAAGCTTCCCGCTACCTTTTCCACTGGCCCGTGAACGCCCGGCATATACCCCAGCTCCCAGAAGAACAGACTGCGACTAAGGCACACTTCTTCGATCGCTCCTCGACTCTAAACCCCTCACACATTGCCATTTTTTGTTTTGAGGTCACTGCGCTCGCACTATTTTGGGCTTGGGCATGAAGAGAGGCATGCAGAGATTCCGTCACATGCCTATAGCAGGTGTCGATTTATTACAAATGTCTTGTTTCTGGATCCGTTTTCTACTGGCATGATACAGAGGACACACGTGCATGCTGGGGGGGGCTGTTTAGAGCCAGTCCAGCGGCGACATCATGATATGGCTTCACGGACAATCAGGCCACTAGCGAGGTTGCATTTCACTCTCGCATAGACAACCCGAAAGACACTCATTTGTGGTGTTGCAGACGTGGAACACGTGGGGATCATTACTGTAATGGCAAGCACATGCAACTAGCCCATAGAAGCCAAACCATACGGCAAGCCCCAGTCCCCCATGAACCGTACACAAGCACCTTTCAAAATTCAGGGGATCCCCCATCATGAGAGCTTCCCGATCCAAAGCCAAGGCCTGAACGTTAAGTTCCAAGCCCTAGATCCTAAACTCGGACCCCTGAACTGTTGTAGTCCTTTGACCCTACATGAACCCTGAGGATCCAAGTCTAGAATTCACACCTACTTTGGGCCCTAATGTCTATGAAATAGTGCCTACTGTTGTGGGCCCCCAGGGCAAGTCTATCAGCGCGATTCGTTTCTGAGGTTACCTGGCTCATCACAAGGCCGAACAGTTTGCGGCCACTGGACAGGCCGAGGCCATCATCTTGCCCATGAGCAGTGCTTCTTCTTACTTGAGGTTAGTAGGGAATAAGGGAGTATAGGGAAATAATCTAGGGATGATATAGGGTTAATGGAAATGTTGCCAAGAGGAATATCATGTGACCGGAAGGTGTTAAGTCACTGGTGCTTCTGGCATATGAAGGCGAATAGTCAATAGAAAAGCACGTGGAAACGAGTTGAGGGTTAGAAGGGAATCAGGGAGCATATTGAATACGAAAATAGTGATTGTATTTCCTTCCTCTCTACTAACCACCAGTAAGTTCTGGCATGTTGGTTTATGTTACTGTTTGTTGTACTGCTTTATGCCATGCTATATGATTCAAACCATTGTCATTGTTGTTTCTGTTTTGTTCTTGTACCACTATCTGTCTGCCTGCCTGCCTGTCTGTCTGTCTGGCTCTCTCTCTCTCTCTCTCTATGCCTTATTTGTCTTGTCAGGGGCATAAGGTTGGTCTGATGCGCGGCGCAGTCTCGGGCTTGTTGGCAAGTTGCCTCCTATACTTGCCCACACCTGTGCAACATCAAGATTGTATCGTCGATTATTTGAGCCTGCAATCTTGCAACAGCTGTCAGTGATAGCCTTGCCACGTGCCCCTGACACAATTGCCGACATGGCACTGTTGAGGGTGTTCTTCAAAAAAGGGCTCCTCAGGGTGTAGAGGGTTAGATGTTCTTTTGGAAGCCCTTGGATTGGCACAGCCGGGAGTAGCGCGAACTGTGCCTCTTGGGAAGAGTTTGTGTTGAAGGTTTTCTGACTTCACCACCTCTAGCGCCTTACAGTCCCGGGTTGAGGTTGCGAGCACCAATTTTTGCAGACATTACTCTACAGGTTGATGCTCCGGGCGCTACACCATCATACCCCGAAGCTTGAAATCAGTGCTTCCTGGACCTAAGCATCACTTTAGCGCTACACCCTCGACTTTGTATGCAACTTACTGAAATGCCGTGAGAACGCAGATATAATTATGTATACATGAGCATATGTATGTGAAGAGAGAGAGAGAGAGAGATATGTATATATATATATATCTATATCTCTATATGTATACATACGTATGCATGGGCACTACGTACACTGAACCTTGAAGACCCCAAACCTTAGCCCCCCACCAGCCTCAATTCCCTAAGCCCTAGACTCCAAAACCCGAAGCCGGATAGGCGCTAGAAGCCGTGGCAGACCTCTTCCTACGAAATCTTCAGGTGGAGGTGTGCTGACGCCAGTGGTAACCATTGAACCTAGGGATGTATTTAAAGTATAAACGCAGGACCGGGGCCACCATTCAGGACTCATCATGAGAAACTTTGGGAGCTCCCAAAACTGGGTTAGAGGTCCCGAAGCCTAGGCCAACATGTGGTGTTCAAGGTTGCATCTGTCGGGCATCTTTCAGGGGTCGCTTCGTGTGCGTTTTACAGGTTTGGGGTCGGGACACTACTTCTAAACCATGGCGTAGTTTGGGGCTTCTGGAAAACGTCTCCAGTCTCTGCCATTGGAACAAGTAAACATCTACATGCTATTCATTCAGGTTCCATTGTTACGAGGATGGGCGGCTTACACACTCATCAACCACCTTCCCCTGATCGATATTCTGCCAATGAATAATTGTACCACATTTTGGGGTGGGTTCTTGTTAGGGGGCGGGTGATTTTTAGGGGTCCTAATTCCAGGCACTCAGAGAAGGACCCCTGCTACGGAAATCCCGCCTGGGATAGTTCGAAAATCATTGTTTTGGAGTTTGTGGCCTTCGAGAGGCTTTGGCTTAAGAACTTTGAGTGTAGGGTTCGTGGCTTCAAAGTTGGCAGGGCTTATTGGCTGAGGGTTTAGGGGCTTAGGTTACGGTGATCTGCGCCACTAGCTTTGGTAAGCACTTTGCTTGGTTTAAGGGGGAGCCTTAACAGAGCATTTCTGCAGGTAGGCTCATGTGGCCCTCAGGAGCTACGCTTGCCATCTACTTACGGATGAGCCACATTTCCTTGTAAAATAAAAATAGTAGGAATAGCAGGAATAATACTAATAATGGTAATAATAGTTATGATAGTAACATGACTTCAGATCCTCAGGGCTAGACCTAGGTCATCATCATCCGGCTGTGAAGCAGTTCTGCCTTCAGGGCAAGCTGTAACAAAAAGAATGGCGAACATGCCAGAAGCCCATCAGAAGAACACCCTCTTCATGCTACTTGTCACCTAAAACCGAGAACCTCTATGCAGGCTTTTGGTGCTACGCATTATGAGGGACAGATGTCAAAAGTCATATGGAACGCCACTTGTCAATGTATGGTTTCCGCTTCATTTTTGGTACACTCGCCAGCATTGTTGATATGCTGTATAAGCTAGGCAGTGCAGGAAGTTTGCTTTTGGAAGGCTTTTGTCTTTCATGAAGACGTGGTGTTGTGCACGCTAGGTTTGGGGGTGTCCTCGACCTCCTAAACTTTAACATGCCCATCACATAGCCTCTGGGGGTTGAGTGGCTTCAGTTCCGCAACTCCAGGTTGAGGGTAATGGTTTGTGGAGTTTTGGGATTGGAGCTTTGACTCCCAAGTCTGACTCAACATGTTGCATGTTGAGCCTGAGCTGCCAAATCGTCATGGCCAGTCTGAAGCATTTAGCTTCCTCCTAGAAATACTGCAATAGTTTATTCCGTGCAGAAGCTTGCTTGCTACCAGGCTTGAAGCCACGCCCGCAAAACCTCCAATCCCTCCTGCAAGTGTTAGTTGCTGGCTTTGGGCTCAAAGCAGAGTCGAGAGGAGTGTAGCTCTGCGCTGCTTAGCATGCCACCGCCGGCGCACAAGAGGCGCAACTCGAGGACGCTGGAGGATGGCGTGGCCGTGGAATGGAGCCTCTGCACCAAATGAACAACATGATGCTCATGGTATTTATTACCCCAATTGTGGAGAATCAGCTGGAAAGGAAAACGGGAAATGAAATGAACAGTGGAATGAGGGAGTGGTGGGTGAAGATTCTGCTTATTTACAGCATCATGCAACAATTCAACGGCCCCCTGGAATTTCCTCAAGCTCCCTGGGTTCATGGAGGGGCTTGGGGCTCCTAGCTCTCAGTGATTGCCCTTTTGACGTCACGGAAAATTTTGAGGGACTTTGGCATTTCAAGTGAGGGCGACCCGTGAGCTGCTTTTCATGGATGCGTCGTGGGAAGCGACCAGAACTAGACATTAACTGATACTGCTCCCCTGTCATAGCTGTTATGCGATATGGTATAATTTGCCTGAAGACACTAAAGTCCCCCTTAAGTAGATAGAATATGGCTTCGGGCATTGTAGGTAGGAAAGTTTGAGGCCATGAAGGATACGAGAGAGTCCAAAGATTGGTTCCCACCACATATACCTGTCAATGTGCACTCTGAGTCTATTTTTGTCTGCCCCTAAACTCTAGTCTATGTCGTCCCTTGTTGGGGGAGTCCAGAAGAAAGTCCCCAAAACCCTAAACCCTAAACCATCCTAAACCCTAAGCCCAAGGAATGTATTTTCGAAAGTGGACACATTCTGGGAGCTACATCGGAGGCTCGGGGAGTGCTCCCTGGCTGTCCAAGCTGCATGGAGGAAGTGGACCTTAGCCATGTTTCTTCGTGGGTTAGTAGGGAATGTTGGAAGATATTTTATATAGGGTTTTTTTAGGGATGATATTCCTTTACTCCCTACTAATCATCAGTAGGGTTTTGGGCTTTTGCGGGCCACAGGGCTTCTAGAAAGGTCCCAATGCCCCGGTCTTAAAGCCAAGACTTAGTTACCAGTTTTTCATTCTGATTCTTGAGCTTCCTGGCGGTTATTAGGGAATCGGGAAATATAATCGTTATAATCCCCCTTGCTACTAACCTGCCAGGGAGTTTTCCCTTCTGTTCTTGAACTCTGGGGAGAATTCTGAGTAGCTTCCTAGGGGACTCCAAGATAAAAAGACCCTCCAACACCCTCCAGAGGTGTTTAAGGGAGGGTCAGGTGGGCCAAACTCAGCGGCTGCAACTTGTTTGTATGGGGGAGCCTGAAGATAAATTCCCGAGCCTTAAACCTGTACCCCAAAGCCTACACTCCGTAACCTAAATATTAAAGCAAGCAGCAAGCTATCACATAACCAATCTGCTGAACCCCAGTCGCCGTGAGGAACATCCTGCGTGCAGCCAGCAAAACACAAGATTGAAAATGCGAATCGTAGCTGCTTCCACAACTGGAGCCCCCATTCCTGATGCCTTTCCCTTGCATACTTCCATGCAACGCTTTGCAATAACAAAGCTGCAAACCTTACATGCCCTCGATCGTAACCTAAATGCCACAACCCCTGGACCCTAAACCCTAAACCGTGTGACGGAACCAATGATTTTGAGACCTAGGTTACGACAATGACCTGCGTGCAGCATGGAGCGGAGCCTCTGCTGCAAGACACAGATGACAAGTGGGTCTTGAGGGGTCAGGATGTTAAAGCTGTAGGGTTAGGGTTATCTGCCTTGCCTTGGACTAGTTCAAGATTCTGGTGTGTTTCTTTGGGTCGTTTGGCCTTTACTTCAGGCAGCATGATCGGTTTGTAATTCATGTGTTAGGCTTCAGGCCGTTCAGCGCGCAGAAGTGCCATGTGCATAGGAGCTTCAGGTCCTCGTGGCTCGGAGTTTGGGAGCGCCTGTGATGATGCATGCGTACGGGTTTAGGGTTCAGTTTCGGGTTCCGGCAGCGAGCCTCAAACAATCCCGGGCCCCTCGGCCCTTACCAGCTTCCTTTTTAATTACGATGATCTTCACAACTTGGAGCCATAAATTCTTCTTGAAAGCATATTTGTTAGCTTGGGGCAGGTGATTGTGACAGTTGTCGGATGTCATTCCTTTCAAGCATGGGACCCTGTATATGGCATCCCCACTTGGGGGCAGTATTTCTGCAGGCAAAGGCCCACATGTCTTTCCTTCCCTTCTGCTTGCCCTTGAGCCGAAACTTAACCTCTACACGCTGAGCACCAGCCCTAAATCCTCTACCCCGCAAATCCTTCTGTAAACCCTAAACCCAGGGGGCAATGGGCAGCGGGACCATTCGCCGCACTACAGTTCACCCGGTCAGCTGCACTCGCCTCCGACACACTCGCCTCCCACACATCCGTGCCTCGTCCGAGTCAGGCGACAGCCTGCAGCAGTTGCAGGAACTAGTCTGGTCAGCTAGTATTGCCTCAAGTTCATTAGCTTACTTAGAGGCTCCCTCCCCGACCCTGAGATTTTAAAGATCGCTGATTTTTTTAGTGATGTGCAGTTTTTTCATTGAGGCGCCGCTGAATTCGCAGCTTGCAAAAATCATTGCGTTTGTTTGATAGAATCCCTCTGCTTGAGGAACTGTAGAAGTAGATTTTGTCACGCTCCCTTTGTGTTTTGACCGCAAGCATGTTTGTTTTTAAACGCAGGTTCTTTCACCATTTTTCCTGGCTCGATCATAAGAGTTGAGGACTCTTTACGAACCCTCTGTAAACTGCTTTTGCAGGGGTCGGGGTTCCAAATTCTCCGAGTCCCTTTTCAAACTAGAGTAAGCGGGGAAGGTGGATGACACTCTCACGCGGGGGTAATGTACTAAGGGAACTGGATTTAGGGTTTCTATCCTGGGAGGCTTTCAGCACATGAGCCTCCGCAGCATGGGCTGAATAGTGCGCGATTTTCCTTTCTTAAGGTTTAGGTTTGGTTTATAGGGCCGACGGGAAGTTCGAATTGGGCTCTTGTGTCATATGTGCATACAAACACATTATATATACATGTATAATATAATCTGTTATATCTTGGGTTGAAGCCACTCCGGTCTCATCTGAGGTTGGCACCACTGCATCCCTTAACCCTAAAACCTTAATCCCTAAACCCTATAATCCCTAAACCCTAAACCCTAAATAGTAGTTTCCATTTGATTTCCCATTATCCCAATATAACCCCAAGATCAACTCGCAAGTTCCGGGTGTTTCTTTTTTCATCATGGTGCCCCTTTATCTGGTCAGCATAGCACCAGGCTAGTGCTTCGAATTGGTGATACATTGTTGCTTCACGCCAGAATGCTCCATTTCCCAACATTATGCGAGTCGAGATCCCTATCAAGCCTCAAAACCTAAGTGGAAATCGCCCCCCAAAATGCATTTGGTACGCCTCCGAGGCGAGTTTTACATGAGGTACCCACAAATCAAGTGTGTCTTTTTTGCAAACTCGTGAGTCAGCACGTGCACTGGGGTCAGTTTGGGGTTTGCGGGGTTTAGGGTTTGGGGCTTAACAAGCTCCAATCCAAGAAACAACAACTGCTTATTCCCAAACCTCGCAACGGAATGGTAGCTCCGAGATGAGTAACTTACGAAGATCAACCCTAAACCCGAAACTGAACTCCCACCCAAGCCCTACGCCCGAAGCCCTGTGCCAAGGCTTCCCAATCCGCTGGTTTCCATGCCTGGACGCGTCAGGGTGTCCCGGCTGACCACAGAGTTTCGCGTTTGGGGTCCAGGATGTGTTGCTTCGCTGGGATCCAAGTATACAAATAATGTCTACATTGGGCCCCGACGTCTGTAAGCATTACCTACATTGCTATTGGCATTAGTTGTATACTTGGATGCCAGGCTTTGGCAACCCAACATGCCGAGATCTTTTTTGTAGAGATATTCGAAACAGGGCCCGGGATGTGCCAACAATGTTCGGCAGCCCTAGGTAGTTTTAGTGGCCTGGTCAAAGTGGCACCCCCCAGAAATTCCTTGATCAGGATCAGCTTTCAACAAAGCAACGTGTTTTTTTTGAATAGAGCCTGCGCAGCTGGTCGGTGAATCTCCACGCACCATCACAGGCTTAAAGCTCTGTCCTCAGTAGGCTCCGTGTCCCGCGGAGGCTCCTGAACTCCTTGAGAACGGCCCGGCTCTTGCTTTTCAGAGGAAATGAAGGATGGAACAGAAAATGGACACGACTAGATTATTGGGTGTTATATAGGGGCTACTACAGGGTCCATTACTGCATTCCGTGCGCACGCTTAGTATATAAGTTATGGGATCCTGTAAGCTTCGACACTTCAGGCGGCGACGCATGATTCCAACCTTCCACTCACAGCGAGGCGGCTTGTTCATGCGGGAGTTTCGAGAAGCGAGGGTGCGACACTTGGGTTCCTTTTCCAGCTGCCCTGTTACCTTCAGCGACGATACCGTTGCGGATGGAGTATTGAAACATCCGGATTTAAAGATATACCTAGAGGCTTTACCTTCCTCATATGAACCCCGACCCAAACAAAGTGGAGTACACCAAAAAGGGACCTCCCTTGAAGCCCTTGGTCTGAGGGGGCCGGGTTTTGGCCGACGCCAAGCCTGCGTCCACATAGGTCTTGGGCTTCAGGGCCCATGCTACCCCAAACGAAGTTGGAATCTGGTTGTGCAAGACAGCTACCGTTCTTTGTGGTGCTTTTACGCTGTTGCATGTCAGTGTTGGGGAGGGTAGACTGTACATCATCAGCGAAACCTTTCGGATGAGCAGTGCCACAGCGTGTCCCCCCGAAGCAATGGAACTAGTTGTCACAGTGGGATTGTGAGAAACATGGGATTGTGAGAAACATGACCTACTCAGCCTCCTTATCAAATTGATCCAGTCATGCTGGCGTTTCAAGGGATTGACCTTCAGCAGTGGGGTTGATTTCTTGTATGGGTTGCTGCAAGATGCCCTAACAGTTTCAGTTCCTCTTATTATTATTATTATTGTTATTATTATTACGCCTATTATTATCGTTACTTTTTTTCGCTGTTAGTTTAACAAAGATTGCCTCATGTTGGCAGGTAAGGAGTTTTGAGGAATGACATGATGGGGAGAGAGCTAGCCACAACCAGCCTTACACCGCAAAGTGTCTTCAACATACTTGCTAGTTGTGGGTCCTTCACGAACTGCAAGATAATGCATAAATGGTCCTATGGTAGGCCGCCATCGCCTTCGCCCGAAACGTACGCTCCTGATACTGATCCTGCAATGAGAGGTGTCCCTTCAACTTTAACAGCCCTCAAAGCCTTCCTGAGGCCCCCGGATAGCTAGTTCAGAATTAGCGTACCGTCAAATACTTCAAGAACAACATCTCCTTCTCCCTCCAAAGCCCTCCAAATCCTGTCTCTGCTGGTGAGGCAAATCTCGAAGGACTCCAATGGCTCCAGGGTTTCGAAGGCCCGTGTGCCCTCCAAGCACCTCGAAAAGCGATGGGGGTTTTGTCGGGTTTAGGAATCAGGTCTATGCGAGGTTTAGGGATTAGGAATGAGAGTTTAAGCATCTGGGACATGGGGGTTTCTGGTTTGGGTGATAGCTATCTGGGACTAGAGCTCGGAGCTTCAGATTTAAGGCCTTTGTAGAAATTTCGGGGTGAGAGACGGTATAAAACGTGAAAGGACTTCCGGAGATTAGGTTTCATGCAGGGGCACATCGAGGTGTCGCTGCTTCGCTACCTGGTTTCTTTTATCCAGGCGTTGTTATTCGTTGTCATTTCCATGGAGGTACAGGTAGTGTTTTTTCCAAAGAGATCTCGCAGAAGCGTGTGTCACAACGCGTGGGGGTGATAGAGTCTGGGCAAAAAGCAGACATGCATGAGGAGACGCACTGGGGATACTTACAGCATTCCAGCCTGACACCTAATTTCCAGTTGCTGAAGACCAAGCAACCTAATGTTGTATTTGCCTTCCGGCCCAGTTTTTGAAGTGGTGTAGGCCTTGTCAGCGGCCTTGTCAGTTTGTGGTGTAGGTTTCAGGAAGCAAGCCCAGAAACATAGGGATTTTCAAAATGATGCCCATGCTGCACCAGATTAATTTGTGAAAGTAGCGTTTCGGGCATCGTGCACTTGGTTGAAATTCACAGGATGTGCAGCTCTTGCGGCTTTGCGGCCTGAATTAGGGCTGAGTCTGGGAGATCACAGCTTGAGGACCTCAGAGGCTCTTTGAGGCTGCTAGCTAGGAATTCATGGCATGAGGTCTAAATAGGATCCTTTTGTAGTGGTGGTAGAATGTGCACATCATTTCCCAGTGATCCTTCCGCAACGCACCATCCTAACACCTAAGGCGAAGCAATCAGTCGATCGAGCAGGAAGTTGCATTCCTGCAGAATGGCGGCCCGTTGACAGAACATCTTGGCAGGGACATGTCTGCGTGGTGATTGTTTTGATCTTGCAAAATGTAGTCCTCTCATCAAACGTTAGAGCCTGGTAGAGCCATCGCGGAGGGCGATGGGCACGGTGGGGTTCGTATTAAGATCATGCGGCCCCGGAATTGCAGGCCGCCCCAGGATCAAGGGAAGTCATCTTCAGAAAAATCGCCGTAAGACACCCCCATCTTTCTTTGGAAGAATCTATTACACTGACACCCAACCTGAGCCCTTATATAGTAGACCTCAATGTTTTGTCATACTTATATCGGGCTTTGATCAGAAAGAAACTGAACTTGCAACTGCAACAAGCCGGGAATTTTGCAGGGTCGAGGAGGCTCCGTGCTTCCAGATACCTCATTTTCTTCAGACTAGCAACAGCACCAGACAGAAGCATGTACACGGTGGAAACATGTGGCGCTGTGATCCTTACCATCAGCACAGGGTCAGCTGCAGTCTTTGTAGCAATTTGTTTTCACCCGTGCCTCGGCTTCAAGAGGCAACCTCATACTCTCACACAGAAGCCCTTTGCTATATGTTACCCTAAGATTCCAAGTACCCCATAATCATGTACTTACCCATAACCTGTACTATACTTACTATTACCCAAATCCCAAGTACCTAATTACTGGGTACATGGACACTCTGGGTTACATATAAACATTTAAAAATCAACGCCCATTTCGGTGATTCACACCACAACCCCGAAGTGGCAAGGTGTACTGATGATGTCCAAGCATTCCCTGAACAACCAGTCCCTTCGGGGGTCGGTTCGGGAGTCGCTGAACGAACTGGATTCGCAGGACGTCTCGCAGGGTTATCCCTATAACTCCCCAGTTTCCATTTCATGTTCCACTCACTGTTCCATTTTATTGTCCATTCTTGGGGTACTATCCTTCGTTCCTATATATAGCCTGTTAATTATCCCGTCCCCCTGGTACTACAGTGTTTCCGAATGTACAATGGTGCTACAGGAAATCGTAGCAACCTCACCTAAACTGCGAATGTTTCCTACATCTAAAAATTACCCTATCTACCTAAAGTGCAACCCACTGCCAAAATGGCTATTCGGAAAGCCCCCTCCAACTCGTCATCCCGCAATGTCTTTCTGACACGCCCTGTAGAACTGGATAATAAAGCCTGACTGAAATGACGTCAGCCCTGAACCGTCACCCAAACCCCAAAATGCCAAAGCCCCAAAGCCCCAAACCCCTGACTCTCCAAACCCAAATCCTCGCAGGACATGTCTGAGAACCTCCCCAAGCTTCAGTCGTCCAGCTCTATCGAGTCTATGGAGCCTTCTGCGGGGCTGGGTTTTGGGTGTCAGGAATAGGGCGGGTTTGGGGGTTGAGGGTTTAGCATCTTGGGCTAAGGGCATGCAGAGTCAAGGAGTCGAGCTTTAAGTTCAGGGGGTTTAGTGTTTTGGATGGTCTGAAGCTTGCAAAGGTATGTCATCCTCGTTGCCTTGACAGACACAGAGGCAATACACGATGATGAGGTTCCCTAAGTTTGGGTTCTGTTCGAGGTTGAGATGACAACAATTGGGCTGGTAGCGTTTGTTTGCGGAGCTTGGGGTATATAGGCTGTAGGGTCAAGTCACAGTCGAACCAACTGGAAAACAGCATTGAACATCACAGGAAAACGGGGTTATATGAGGGTCATATAGGACATTAGAAAGTCTAGAGCCGTAAGCCGGGGAACGTTCACGAAGTGCCATGGTGGCGTTGAGCTACTGTGATTGGAGAGGACAGAAAGTGACTAGAAAGTGGGCCCAAAAGAATGGAGAGCTGAGAGGAAGCCACCTGAGTTGGACCCCGAATCTCCTTCTGCCTTGCATCTGTGGGGTCTTCTTCCATGAAGGGTAAGGCATCCACGGTCCAGGTGCAGCTACCATCCTATTGGGGTTCATGCCTTTTCTGGAATGCATGGCCGCAAACAAGGAACATATGACTGTTGTGCCCCTGGAGGCATACAATGGGGTTATATAGGGATAATGGAAACTGCTAGAATGGGGTTATGTAGGGATAATGGAAACTAAAATGGAAACTACTATAACGGGTCTCTTGCATGTACGTTACTTCATTGCGATATGCCGTAGGGCCGGTGGATGCACAGGTCCTGTGCTTACAATTCGAGACGCAAAAAGCAGTAAACCCAGGACTCCAAACCCTAATAGTAATAACAATAGGATCAGTAAGAGTAAGAGTAAGAGGCCGCTGGGGGGAAACCATACCATGGTGGGACCCGAGGACTTCATTGATTGGGCGGAGTCCCACTTGTGGGTGCGGTGGCCCGGCCCCACATATGCGAGCAATACCGCGATCGGCCATGGGATTCTCCTCGAGCCCACAGGCTACCTCATCGTCCCGAATGATTGGGCAGCCTGTGTCATCTGAGCTCCTTCAGGAGGTGGCCACCTCAGCGTTGTACGCCAGGAGCTGCTCCGACTCGCGACAGGAGCCTGCCCCGCAAGAGCCAGGGTCTTGGGGCTTCAGCCTCCTCATCACAAGCCAGGCCAGCAACTAATGCCTACCAAGGAAGGGATCCACCCCCTTGCCTCCGAAGGCGAGCACGCCTCAAAGAGAGAGGGGGAAGCTGTCCAAGTGAGTGGGCAGGGCCCTCCGGGGTGAGCGGAGTCCGGCCCCCCCGGGTGTCACCCAAGGGTTACGACCCGTAGTGTGCAGGTGCCGTCCCTGCACGCTACTGAGTGCAGCGGCGCGCGCATAGCGCCAAGGGGCTACCCGATGCCGGATCCCCACATTGATCCTGTAGTTTAGGTTTTTGACTGGCCAAGGCCACCAGACTCTGGATTCGCCCACGAGCTGCACTTTGCATTCGTGTGGACAGTACTATAGTAATGGTACACCATGAGTTACGAAGCACTTCATCCTAGAAGCCACTGATACCTTGGGTATAGTGCCCACCAGGAGCGCGAACGACGCCTCCGAAACGGCGGAGGCGAAATCTGAAACCTCAAACCTGACGGTCCCTCTAAAAGGGGCTATATAGGAGGATATGTGGGGCTTACATTAAGTTGTTATTTGGGGTGTAGGTTCTAGGATTTAGGGCTTGGGGTTTGATGTTTGCTGGAATTGGAGTTCATCGTTGAAGGGTGCAGGGGTACTCGCCAGCAGAATGGCACCCATGGCAGCAAGGTATGGACATGTGCTATGCACAACCCCTGATGCAATCCCTATCAATCAAAGACTTTAAGTTTGCACCCTTAGTGGTTGTAACCCTAGGCTTTGGGTCCCAGATACCCTTATTAACGACCATATTCCATGGTTTAGGGACCCAAACCCAAAGGTACAAACCCTAAGGGTGCAAAGGAAAACTCCCTGATAACGAGCACCATAATGGACCTCCAGCCCAACAATTGCAGAAGGCAGCAGTGGACATTGTCCAATCATCAGAGTCTGTCTTGAAGCTTTCGAAACCACAATCCATTGGCGGTGAACCTTAATCCCATCGCCACAAACTCAACCTTTCAATCCCACGAAAGTCGCAAAACCTTCAAGCTTGACACTCCAAGCCCCACACCCAACAGACCGGAAGCGTAAGCAGCCGCGGTGTTCTTTTCGTTTTTTTTTCTCTGGGGCATAATTTGAGACATTAATAATTCCACACTTTATTGATTGTCATTTCGTAGGCTGCTAACTTCTCATGAATAGGTTCTCCGAAGACTGCCTGTCGCTTACTGGGGAATGAGGAATGAACCCCACGTTCCGAACCCTAAGCCCAGAAGCTCAACTTCTTAGGGCCTACCACCCTGCTGCACAAGCTGGAAGAAATTCAAGCAGCATTCCTGGCTATAATCCTTATAAAGGTAACGACAAGGAACCACCCACCCAAAGAACTGATTATGTTCAGCTCCTAGCCCGCAGGCAGCGGGATTCTCAGCGTCATCCCACCGACGCCTCAGAACCCAATGCCGCCTTCTTCACTCCATCCGCCCTCGGCGCACTCGGAAGAAGGCCCGGGCGGAAAGGATTTCGTAGGCGGAGTGTTCAGGGTCAGATTTTTGAGCAGAGGGCCTTACACACGTTTCCCTGACCCACCCAAAGAGACGTCAGTGGTAGTAGGGCCCGGCGTGCAGGGGTTACTTCGTGGAGGTTCAGGATTTCAGGCTTGAATTAACGGTTTGGTTCTGAAAATGATGCGTCTCTTTTTCCTTTGAAAAATTTTGTTTGTTTGCATGAAGGGTCTGCAACTCTTTCAGGGCAAGTGCAATACAGCTCAAGTCGTATTACAGCGGGATTCCATAGACTTGGGATTCTGTAGGGGCCATGGGTTTGAGGTCGTGTTTCTGTTTCTGAGCTTGAACCCTTTTGTTTTCCTTGCATGGGTATATGTGTGCGGCTTTTGGGCGCCAACTGTCTTCCTGCGCAGATGATGTCCGGAGGAGGGGTCAGCAGTCGAATAGTGGTAAGTATTCGCTCAGGAGTTCATATTCATTTTTCGTCGCAGACGGCGTCATCAATGTGCATTTTGAGCAGCAAGCTGCTGCTTTCTTGCCCTGTGAAACGTTTCAGGCAGACTGAAACTCATCCGGGTCATTATTGGACATCAGTTTGCATGTCTCATATCACTCGAACCCAAGGCATATACAACTACAGGCATTTTGGTAGTATCCCAATGAGGAGCCAGTCCTGGATGGACCATCATTGACTTAGCGTGGCTGAGGCTGCTCGCCTGTGCCTTCGAATTCAGCAAACTCGCGGAGTGTCAAGTACGGGACCCACACCAGCATTGTCGAGTGACTCGACCTATTCGCTGGCATGCATTCTATGTAGGGCGCTGGATCTAGTTTCAAGGGCACTTCCAAGTCCTATTGAAGGGACCGTTTCTGGTGCTTTTCGGGTTAAAGTGGGTCCCTTTGTTTTCTTCAACTGCGGGGTAGCATGTCGGCTCCCTACATGTTGGCAACATTCTGAAGGCAAACTCCAAGGATTCCAGGGCAATTGTGTGAGAACCCTTTCAAGACCGGAGCGCTTGTGGATTTCTCAACAAAGGTGGGCCCTTTAAGCCTTAGAGAACTTCCTCGGGATATTTTGAGGAGTTATTAGGTCCACCTTCTGAAGATTGTCAGGAAAACACGCATGGTAAAAAAGTACTTGACGTGGACCTTTGGGTAGCGTGTGCTGCCCCCCCCTGATGATGCTCCTGTTCCGCTCGACTTGCTTCTCCGTCATCCCGAACATCTCCAGTAGATGGGGGTTTCCCAAAATGAGGGTCCCAATAATAAGGATAATCGGCGTTATATTGGGATCCCTCTATTTTGGGAAACTACCACATTGTCGTTGACCAGTCAAGGCAAACTGACACATGAGGGGCCCATGGGGGACATTGTACATAAGAACTCCAAAAGATGTAGCTTTCATAATGGCCCTTTCATGTCCAGCTTTATCTTTATTAGAGTACATCCACGCCTACTGCACCCTGAACGCTAAATCCCAAACCGCTCAGCCCCATACTGCAGAAGCCTAGAGAATTTTGATATGATGGTCGTGCTGGTCCTAGATTGCTTCTATAGGCTACCTCAAACAGACTTCAAACTTGTATTGGTAATTCTGCAAGCCCCTACAGTACTTCCTTCCAAGGGCACGGGCCTCTGCGAGATCCAGCGAATTTTCCCAGACCGATGAGGGGCTTCCTGGCTGGACAGACGTGGATTTCCCAAGTATGAGGCGGTTGCTGCTTCAGAGTAGGAAGATCTTTCGGTTCCCAAGTTTTCTACGGCCCGAAGATATGACGTCCCTCAGCAATCCACCCTCCCTCCCCCAAGCGCATGCTTTATAAGAATGGTCCTGCTACAGTATTTGGGAGCATCAGGACTGATAATGAGTAGCAGGCCTTTCGCGGCGCTGAAAGGGTTCAGAGGTTTCGGGTGCGGGATCCTCAAGTCCTCTGAGTGTGAGCATTGAACGGCCGACACGGCCGATTTATTGTCGGGCTGTCATGTGCTCAGCTGATCCTGCAGGCCAAACTTGGGGCCTTAGGGTTGTAGAGGCTGGCGGCTTCAGGATTTTGCGTGTTTGGGCTCAGTTTCCCGGGTTCAGTGGCATGGGAAAGCCGTGAACCGTTAAGATGAGGAAGACTTAAGCCTATATAGCCAAACAAACCCGTGAAATCATCAAAGTTACCTGGATCCCAAGGCTAAACAACAGCCTCTCTAACCCAGAAGCCACTGGTTCTTCGCCCCCAAGATGAGCTGTTGAGCCGAAGAAGCTAGAATCTGACACAAAGACAAACAAATATACCCACAAAGCTGGGCAGGCCTTCACACAATATAATTACTCCAAGAACTACAATTAACCGCCGGGGAAAAAATCAGCTCAAAGCCCTTGGTTTAGGGTTTAGGGTTCAGGGCTAGGGTTTAGGGGGTTTAGGGGATTTAGGGTGTAGGGGGTTTAGAGGGTTTAGGGTTAGGGTTTGGGGTTCAACTCTGAAGCTCAAAAGCCTGGATGGGCTTCAACACCATGCCAGGACGGTGACAACCTTATCCCCTAAACCCTACCCCTAAGGATCAAAATAGCCCAATGTAGTTGATGTTTGTGGGCTTTAGGGCCCAATGTTGGTATACTTCGATGCCGAGGGTAAACCCTACAAGGCTAACTCCCCACCCCTAAACCCCTAACCCTGTAATCCCTATCTCCCGAGGTTCCTCCCCCGGGATTGCTGGGCTCAGCAGCGAAGTCGTTCCAACATCAAACGACGCACGAGCAACGCAGCACTCTTCAGAGGGTGTTCCCGGCTTGGGGCCTTGAGAATTAGAGGTCTTGCGTTTCGCTTGCTGGGCTTGGGGTTCAGGTTTAGAGTCCAGGTTTTGGGAGAGTTTCTCAGGCTTTGCAGAATCTACGAGGGATCCCTTGAATCTTAGTGTATTCCCAAGGGGTACGCGATGTTCCGGATCGCACTTTGAGCAAGTTGCATGCTGCTGAACACAGTGTCGTTTGTGAACAATGAAAGAGAGCAACAGAGGGGCACCCAAGGTATTGTTCTGTCCCCCCGGGTACTACTGAAATTGAGGCGTTGCATGTCAGGTGTTGAGGTTCCAGCTTTGGAGCGTAGAGCTAAGGATGTGATGCTGACAGGTCATTTGGCAGCGGACTCCCTCCAGTATGGTTTTTTCAATACCTGGGCCCCTGTGATTTCAGGAGATATTCCCTTCCTGCTCAAGGCCATGTGCCAAGCTCAATTAAAG
This sequence comes from Symbiodinium pilosum, assembly GCA_905231905.1. Lineage (NCBI taxonomy): Eukaryota > Dinophyceae > Suessiales > Symbiodiniaceae > Symbiodinium > Symbiodinium pilosum. The sequence continues at coordinate 248,234 of CAJNIZ010006668.1, read as the reverse complement.
ACCTGAAAGGAGTCGTGTGATACTGGATATAAGGTCCTGATGTAGGGTTTATGTTTACGGGTAACCAAGATCCCCTTTATCAGTCTTAAGGAGCATGCGCACTCTCTCAAAGCCTCCCAAGGCTTTGAGAATCACCCCAGGCCCCAACACCTTGCGCCAGTGGCAAGTTCAATGGCCCGCCCTAAAAAAGAAAATGGCAGCTGCTGTCTTTGCAACGCTGACACCTGGGTGAATGACAGTTCCCCCCCCCCCCCACATGAATGCTCCGGGGGAGACCATTTGAGTAGAGCCTTAGGGGCCAGCCTAACAAGCGTCCATTCCAGCCACCTTGTGGCACATGAGGCAAGAGTTGCCCAAACCAAACCCTGAACCCCTAAACCCTAAACCCTATATATCCCATTAAGGAAGCTAAGCCCTAAACCCTACATATCTCCCTATATAACTCATTAAGATAGTTTCCATTTTCTTGTCCGTTTCTCAAACCAAACCCCTAAAATTCTGAGAAGTTCCCATCCTGGCAAGGTAAATCCTCCTTTACTGGTGACCTTTCCAAGACATTCCAGTCTGATCATGAAAGAGAACTGCTGGAGAGGCACGTGAGCTGATAGGGTTTAGAGTTGAGGGTTTAGGGTTTAGGGTATTCTCCTTCTTTTTCGTTCTGGGAAATGTCCGAGTTCTGAGTATCCTTTCGGGGGGCTCCTACCCAAAACGTACAGCAAGCCCAAGGTGAAAATTGATGGGGCAATGTCGAAGCCCGAATAGTTGCCAACGTTATTCCCCAACAGTCCTTGTCTGTCTATTCATGCGCATTTGCTCTGAGGCCTTCAGGGAAGGATTCTAGGACCATTTCCAAAGTTGGTGGCCGCCATTATAGACTCCATTCTGTCATAATCTTTAATAAAGGCTTGATAGGGCCTCTCCTGTTTCTCGGAACCCTCCAAGTGCTACGTGTAACAGGAATTGGGAATAATGCCTTCTCGATCATGCGCTGGTGTTGCGTATTGCAGTCATATCGAACAGTGCAGAATTTCTGAGTCTTTGAAGAAGACTTAGCACCTGAAATTCTGTCCCAAAAAGGGTCTTTCTTGGGTTCATGGTAATTACCCAAAGCTTCTAACCATCAACACCCCGAATCAACACGTAGAATACCTTGCGGGAAACCCCTGAGATTCCCCGAGCCTCGGCCGAAATAGCCTTCCTGCCAGCTTCCAAGTGTTGTGGAACTGTGTGTATGTAGATGTATACACATATCTGTGCTGTTCTACGTGTACACCGGTGTTTGTACAGTATACATATACATATATATCCCTCTACATGTACGTCGATATTTTGGCACGTATGTAGACAGTCTTACATCGGCATACGCTAAGTACAGACCAATTCCATTTGTTGATCCTTGCGCTGTCATAGCACATATGTATATATATATATGTACACACAGCCTTTTTCCTACCTGAAAACACATAAACATATGCCCTGGTGTTCTTTTTGAGTGTGGGTAGATTCTATTCGCATAGCGGAGCGGCTCCTCTGTCCCTGCAATAATTGGATTTTGCCACCCCACAAAACGCCTGCTTGTGTTCAGGAAGAGGAGGATCTTTTGCGGCTTCCACACCCTGAACCCCAACGGCATCTTCCGTAGCTGCTGGGATATGGGAGGCATCCTCCTCCTCTTGAAGGACATGGGGTTGTCCGGTGAAAGCTCTAGGCTTCGGAGGGGCGTGGTAAGGAGCCAGCGTTAGGGTAGAGGATTGACATCCCGGTTAATGTTGTGGATGCTATTGCTATCACTGTTCCTGTTATCATTTTGGGCTTGTGGATTTTGGGCACAGAGTCAACTGGAGATTTGGAATTTCAAGTGCAGGGTCCCATCAGGGCACAATGTTGCTGTCGATGATCCCTGGCATTACAAAGGGCTCAGGGATCTATCGATACAGTGGGTTGGGCTGCTACAGCTTCACAGGTACTGCTAGACTCCAGGCCACAGCTATAAGGGGCTCATCAAAGTGCAGTTTGATGTCGGGCTCCAGGTATGGGGCTTGAAAGAGTCGAGAGACCAACAGAGACCGATTCACAAGGTAGAGGAAAGCACAAGTTACAACCAGGTGGTTTTGTGCTGTTCCATGTATTGACTATGATGAGTAGCAGCAAGGAATTAGCCGGCCCTTGAAAGCCCTCATGCCTCTACGCTCCCAGAACCTCTCTGGGAGGATGTGGTGTTCATTCCTTTGATGCTGGTCGATTTCAGCTTTGAGGCTTCGGTCCCCATCTTGGATTTCATGACGATGCCTGGCATCATGCTGTGGGTGGAACTATTACTATCCCTACCATAAGGCGCCAGGTTTTTGCGATCGCTTGCTTGAGCAGCCCCTCTCGGAAATAGTTTACGTTTAAGGTTTGGAAATCCTGACGCCGTAAACTACATTCTCTAGGGCTTGGACTTGCGGAAGTCTGTGGATCTCTCTGTTGAGTATCCTTGTGATGAGGGTATGAGAGGTTGGCCCGCTAGACCTTTCCTCAAGTTTTGGACGCCTGCTAACAACCTAGGCATGCACGGCTGTGGCCCTGAAGCCAAAGCACAGGAGATGGCAAGCGTTTTCCTTTCGTGTACCCGAACAATCTCCGAAGAACACACCCTGCCAGAGCCCTTCAAGCCGGAACTGTAAGGAAGCTGTCGGTGATTTACTGGAGCCTTGATATGCTACTGGGCTTCTTCACCGGGTTCCTCGATCGAGGAAACCTCGTTCAGGACTTGCTTCAGGCTGATTTTCGGCTTTTGCTTTCTAAGTCTGTCTCTGGTCAGGGTATTAATGGAATGCCTTAGGACCACTCGTATGTCTATTTACTGAGGTTCTTTGAGAGCGGCCATAACTCAAATCGCACTGGGTGAAATTAGCCGGCTTCTGCCGCCTGGCAGTGCAAGGTGGCTTCCATTCTGAAACCTTTGTTGTCTCTTCATGGGAGCCTCCCATTAGGGGGTACCCAGAATAAAATACCGGGAAATATGAGGATAAATGGAAGCTACTGAGGGTCTGGGGTTTCCCAAAATGACAGGTACCCAGAGTAATGATTACAGTATTTGTTTTTTTTTTTAAGTTGGGGCCCACCCATTTAGGGAAGCTACCCTGTAGCTTGTAATGGTGGCAACAGCAGGAAAGAACAACTGCGAACTAAGAACGGATCCAGGATCAGCAGTCTAAAGTTGTTCACAGGTGAGGGATTATATAGTTCACAGGTGTGGTGATGGAACATTTGATTATGAAGGGTTTAGGGGCTGGAATGCAGTGAGTTAAGCTGGGAAACCCCGAGCCATACAGCCTAAATGGTAGCTTCCATTTTCTCTTCCATTTTCCGTATATATAACCCCTATATAGCTCCTATATTTTATTCTGCTGTGATTGGTTCTGTTGCCCTTCTTGGGCTCTGCCAGCAGTTCTGCGCCACTCCGAAATCTGAGCCGGGACGTGCCAAGTCTTCCTTACAACGGTGGTAGTTTCCATTTTCTTTTCCATTATCCCTATATAACCCCTATATACCCCCAAAACACCTCAATAAACCCCAATATATACCCCATAAACCCATCAGGAGCTTTCTGGGTAGCTTTTGCCGGTACTGAGGTCGTGGTCATACAAGAAAAATGGAGAGGGTACAGGCTCCTGTAGTCTTTAGTCTTAAAGGCCCCAAGCCATCAAACAGAAGCAGCCTCCAGCTACAGACTTTGATTCGAAATCCCCACCAGGACTTTCGATCCATCGTCAAGCATTACGCTTCCACCTGGTTTATCATAGACCTGTCGGTAAGCGCTACCGCCGCGCGGCCACAACTTGTCGTTTTCTTTTGTTTGATTCTGCTTCTGTTCCATGTCATAAGGACCTTGATGCAACATCGGGCATGCAGGGGAAGTAGAGGACTACGACGTATGAGCTGTGAGGTTCAGCGAAGCCGGTTTCCACCTGTGCATCAGAACTATGCGCATGAGCATGCTGATATTCGCATGTATTTTTTTAGGAACTTAGGTGTATGCCAGGCTGGGCTGAGGTGTGCGTAGACAGATGGACAGCCACAGAAGCAGCATCATTCATGGGAAGGGTCGCGAGTTGACTTCCGAGTACCTTTCTTTTCAGGGTCTGGGTTGCTTCTGGTTGTAGTCAGACCGCTGAACAGATGGGGCACTTGGTTTCGTTTGTGTTCTATAGGGTTTGGGCTCCAGATCTTGTTGTTTGCCTGGCCTCTGTGGTTCTAATCTCCGATTGTGCTTCACAACCCGAGCGTTCCACGGTGTCCGGGTACTTCAGGCAGGGAGCAAAGACTCAAAGACAGAGCGAGTTCTTCCACGACCTCAAGATTGGTGATGGCGGAATATAGATGGCGTTTTTGCAAATAGGGAGCCCGGATATGAAGCCCGAGTGTACCCTGATCTTTCGCTGTGGGACCCGAATTCGCGGAAGCCCAAAGATCTTACAACCCCCATTTATCCCTAATGCCCCTATATGCCCTGATACTTTTCCACAGCTCCCTATCCATCCATTTTTCCGACCCCCAAGCTGATGCTTGTATATGGAGGGTTGTCCCAATTGGGCCCTTGTTTTGGGGTACCCTAAACATTAGAGGCCTCATGATAATGGGGACACACCAAGAACCCCTATTCTGGACAACCCCGAATGTAAAGCTTTCCACCAAGGACATGCTGCTCGAGTTCGGCAACATCGAAGGTTTAGGCCAGAAAGTTGCAAGGAGAAGATTTGGGTTTCAGGGTTTAGGGTTAAGGTAGTGACATGAGGATGAGAGCCCGCTTTGAACATACTCTGCTGCATAACTTAGGTGGGTCCCCATCCCTGTAATAGTGCTATAACGGGAATATAGGAGGATCCTAGTATGATTACGATTATCCCTTATAGTCACTATTACACCACCTACTGCATAACATGTTCCTTGACATGTTGGCTTCGAAGCATTGTTGCGGTTTGACAAAGCGGCCTTGTCCCTCCCAATGCCTGCAGTAACGAAGAGACGGATCCATATAATCTTCTCCAATTATCTCTATGTATATATATATATGCATGTATGATTTCCAGAGCTGTGGATTCATAAGCCCAACACTCTATATGCCCCTATATACCCCTGTATAACTCTATAGAAAACCTCAAGGGAACCCTGCTCAGACCATCCCTGCTTTCCCTGCGGCACCAGCAGGGCTTTTTTTTTTTAATCCAAGGAAGCTGACAGGAGCCTCTTTTGTGCGCTGAAGGTGAGCCATTGAAAGTATTTGTTTGTCATGGGAGTGTTGGTGAGTGTATATAGGGTCCCTTAGGAATATATGTCAGCGCACATTTTTGGATTGAGGGATGGTACTGATACAACCACTGGTCACTTGTGGTCATGGATAGTTCGCTTGAGTTTAGCTGCAGCTTGTGTTCCTAAGCAAGCAGCCTCTAGAATCAGGGGAGGTTGGTAACCTCAACCTCCCAGTTTAGGACCCTACAGCCATCAGGTCATGATGATAGTGTGTCCTTCTTTGGGGTTGGGGATGCCAAACTCACCTTATTAAACGTACCATTAATCACATGTTCAGAATAGGTTCCCATTTTGCGGGGGTTGGTTACCAAATATATATATATATGTATGTATGTATACAAATATATACACATATTGTCATACATATATATATATATATACATTGTATATACATACATATATATATATATAATATTTACATGCAACCCCTGTGAAAGCCCGGTTTCCATGTTATTCCCATTTATGTTTCCACTTGATTCTCTATCAATTCCTATTATGGGTTGGGGTTGCCAAACCCCTCTCATTGCTCCAAATCAGGCGAGGGCGCTGCGACCGCAAGGTTCTTGCGCTTCTTGCGACTCCTGCGGATGCTTCGGCTCGGAAAGGTTGGGCGGGGAATGGCTACTGTTGCGGGAGGAATTCTCGCACCGCCTAGGGGCCCTAAACTACTGTAATTCCTAGAACTTTAGGGACTTAAGGCGGTGCAAGATTCCATCCATCAACAGTATTACAATGGAGAATTCAATGGAAAGTGAAATGGAAACTTCAAGGGGCCTTGGTGTGTGAGGAAATAATTCTTCGAGGTGGAATGGGGGTTCGAGGTGTAATGTGCAGGCTTTAGTCGGGTTGTAGGTCTTGGGTCTTTAGCTTCAGAGGATTGTAAGCTTTGCTCCCTAAGCCCTAAATCCTGATAGTCAGGGTTCCCCAATCCCAAATGCTTTAACATTCAATCCATGAACCCGAAACCCATACATCCCGAGTCGTGATCTGGACTAGTTGAGCCCCTAAAGGGTCCGAGTACCCAATAATAATATACTTACCCAAAACCTGTACTACAATTACTATTACTCAAGTCCAAAGTACCTAATTAGTGGCTATATGGACCCTCTGGCGCTTGAAGCCATCAACATCTCTTCAGGCAGACGACCTCTACGGCTAGACTTTGCATTGAACAACCTCTCTGCCTCGTAACGAATAGACACCTGGTCAATTCAGAGTAGCATTCCTCTAGGGGTTTTTTGTTGCCGCATAGTATACCCAAAATCTCCGTTCTTATGATCTTGGTCCCTACATTGGCATCATTAGCTTACTCCCATGTTCTTCACAAAAAAGCAGGGCTGAAAGGCCTGGCTATGAAAGAGGCAAGGCTGAGATACACCCAAAGCCCTGAGGCAGCCGAAGCTCACACAGGGGTTGTTCTCAATATTATGGGCCCCTTCTGGGTCTGGGTCCCAAAATGGGACCCTAATTTGGGGAATTACCCACATGCAGGCGCCTGTACTTGTGAAGCTCGAGGTCCCGGCCTCATCCTGACATGGGTCAGCTATACTACCCCTAAAGGGCACCATTCTAATTGTTTTGGATAACATGATAACACAGTACCTCAAAAATCCTTTTTTACATCCTGACATTCGCCCCCTCAAACCGCAGTCACTTATAGCCCGACTGTACCCATGCCCTTACCCTGCATCCTGCCACAGGGTAGAACATACCCAATGTGGGACCAGGCCGTTGTCTATAGTCTGTCATCCGTACGATCATAGATGAAACACCAGCTTTTTGGATATGTCTCCTGATACTCATTAGATGCACTACTTTTTGAAGGTAGGGCTACCCCTATAGAATCCATATACGTTATTTTAATCCCTACTTATCCCTTTTTGGGTCGCCCTGACTTGCCAGCAGGGACTTGTGAGAGTTTCATACTGTGTTCGTTTTGCAAAGTTGCACATGTAGCATCCTTACAGGGACCCCGCTGATCCCTGTGCACTCTTGATGTATCTCTTGGATCCTACGGCCCCGCGTTATTAGAAAATCCCAGATACCTTGTAGTGTGGCACTATCCCCTATACTTCTCCTGATCGAAATTCTGCGTAGAGTCTCTAAACGCAGCATTCCCATGTACAACCCCCTTGCAGTAACCCATATTTACGCTAAGCCCTAAAAACCGCTGTGTAAGCCATTTACAACAAAATGAGCCCGAAGCCCAATACTCCGCTTTAGCCCATTTACAGTAACATGCTCACTAAGCCGTAAACCCTAATATTCCTTACAAATTACCCCTCTATAGCCCTTGTTTCCCTGGGGCCAGGTTAGTCGCCTGAGTGCTTTCCTTCAGGAGACCATGGATTTCAGGGTTTTATGGTTTCGGGGTTAGGGTTACCGTTCGTGGTTTTTAGGGCTGGGTTTTGGGGTTTTGGGTTTGGGGTTTTAGGGTTTCAGCGCTTTGCTTTGGGTATTGCCTCCGCCATTTAATTAGCAGATAGAAAAACAATGAGATTTCAGTTGTATAGTGCCTGAATATAAACTTTATTGCAAGCTGTTATAACTGGATGGGGGCAGTAGCCAAGCTTCCCGTGTTTAGTGCTTAGCGGTCTCGGGCTTGAGGAGTTTAGGGTCTAGGGCTTGTGAACACCACGGGCCGAAGGAATGGTGTTTCACATCGATAGCTATGCAGGTGTGTACTTTTTCAGACAAGATTTGAATATCATGCGGTAGGGAAAGCCCAGGAAAGGTGATGGCTCAAACCCTGAAGTGCTACAGGTTTTGGCTTGCTGGGTAGTCATCAAGGGATGGATGTTGCTAATGTGTTCAGACCCTCCGAACTGACCCAGGATTTTGAACATGTCAAGGTCTTGGGATTGTAGGTTGCGTTGACAAACTTAGCTTAGGCTTGTTGATGATGAAGGAACAGTGCGCATCAGCTGAGTTTCAGCGACAGACATAGGTGTCTGTGCGAAGGTTGGGTTCCAGCGGCCCGGCGCTGAAAACAGCACCCTTTCTGGTACAGCCCCCATCCGGGACCATCCGGGCACAAACAAAAAAAATGGTAATCCTGCGACCTGTAGCTTCGGACTCTGCGGCAGGACCAGTTTGAGTCGGAAGTCGCAGCGATCCAGCTCAGCCTCTTCTTAGTCATGCTTCCTGCCTTCTGAATCTAGAGTCGTTGAAAGCCGAGGAGGAGGAGGAGGAGTAGGAGTAGGACAGTAATAAGAGGGGAGGAGCAGCATTTGCTGTAGCAGTTGCAGCCATGCAGCAGCCGAAAATCACTAAGGCTGTGCATCGTTCTCATCCAGCACGTCATCGCCTGCATATGGCGCGCTTGTCGTTTAGGGCTATGGGAGTTTTGGGAGTTTCAAGTTCTGGGGGTTTCAAGTGGCTTTGTGATCTCAGTTTCAGATGCGTGTACGGTTGTGGATGGGCTTCTTTGACCTAATTAAGCGTCAAGACTTTCAAGGTCAATCTCACCTCAGTCATCAACATACTCCAAAGCCATGCAATGCATGATCTCCCGAGGCAAAACACTTCAAAATCTACTTTCAACGACAGTGATCCTGGCACCTATCGTCCCATGTGTGATAGCATCGTCTTGATCCTGTTGCAGACCTCCTGTCTGTAGGCTGGGCATTGGCAACATGGACAACAGCACTGGCGAACCTCTGCTTATGTATAGCGCATTATATATATATATGTATACATCGAGGGATTATGTAGGGTTAGATGGGGATACATGGGAAACATCTGGCAGTTATACGGGGTAGTATAGGTTGGGTTCAGGGTTCTTGTGCTTTTGCGTTCTTTGCTCGGTGGCTTACGGGAAACTTCACGGGTTTGTGCCGCCGGGCTCTCCATTTTGCAGCTCGCAGAGATGATAGCCAATCATGATCAAGACCTGGAGCGTGAAATAGCACCACTCTTAGCGGCGTGCTTATGGATTAGGGTATAGGGTTAAGGGCTTAGGGTTTAGGATTTAGGGTTTACTGGGGTCCCCCTCAGAGACACACGTCAAAGGAGACAACCCAACAGCACCTTATAAGGGACTTCATAACTACCCGTGAAGGGTCGGCATCCATCCAGGAGGTATCTTTCGGCTTGCTCTTACATCTGGACTTCTGGTTCCCTACACCAGAGGTGCCGACAGAGCCCATCCCCGCCCCAAGAAACAAAACCCAGATTCAGATTTGGGACTTTCTCAAAATAATCCTATCTAACCCCTAATAAGGACCCCTCATAATCCTTATATAATCCCTATATACCCCTTGGGGTCCCTGGGGTACCCCCTTTTGAGAAACCCCCATTTGTGAGATACTTCGAACCAAGGCTACATGGCTCACCAGCTCCACGGTTCAGGAAACATCCCTCATGAACAGGCAGCTGGGAATCCATGGGTCTATAGTATTATAGTATGTTATTGTATTACAATATTATCGGATATTATAGGATATTATAGGTCTATGTTCTTTAGGTGTGTAGGGGGGGTTGGGACTCTGAGGGTTAGGGTGAGGCGTTCAGGCAAGGCATGGGCCTTGGGGACTATGATGCTAATGGTTGCTTAGCCTAACTGTGCTATAAAGTCTGACTGCACTGTTGTACTGCTGAGAGTGCCACGACTGTAAGGTCAGAAGCATGAAGAAAGGCACACCCAAAACGCCACAACTCTGACATGACAAATCCCCAAGGCGGCCTGAAGTTTATCCTTAAACTAAGCCCCCAACCCCAACCCCAGCCAGACTCAAAAATCCCTACCTTGAGTCTGTTCGAAGTCTAACCCTAAACCGTAAACCTTACACACCAGCCGCTACTGTACGCCCGGAAGCCAGATTGCAGCAGAAAGTCAGAGAAGAAGCTCAGAATGACGAGATTAGCCCATATGGAGCTTCCAAACCGAGGTTGCTTGGGTAATGGACCCAAACTGTCCAGATCCAGCCCGCAATTACACCCTGCAGCCTGAGTGATGTGGGAGTTGCCCGGCCACAGTCCCGGAGACCTCGATCTCACAATAAGTGCTTGGGAAAACTTTCCTCTCTCCTTGCTCCACGGCCCGAACCGTGAGCCCTAAGTCCTAAACCCTGAGCCCCAATCCACAGGTACTGGGCATGCTTACGTTGGGCTCTGGCTCAACTCGGCTTCGGAGCGACGCACATCGAAGCGGTCACTGAGATCGAGGCTTCAGCATTGGCTGGGGGCTAGTAGGGCCCAATAGGATTTAGGGTTTAGGGGTTTGGGTTAGGAATATAGGATTCGGGAGATATAGGATTGAGGATCTGCTATAGGGTTTATAGGATAGAAAGCTGTATAGGATGTATCGGATGGGGGTAGTCGGTTTGGCCTTTTTGGGGAGCCACGGGGGTTCATAGGATTTAGGGCTTTAGGGTTGGGAAGTTCACAGTTTGTATAGGGTTAAGGATTGAGTCTAGGGTTTTACAACTATCGGGTTGATAGGATTCAGGGGTAAAGGGGGTGAATGGCACTTGTGGGATTTGGGGTGTAGAGGGTTGACAGGGCTTAAGGTTTAGGGTATGGGTCTTAAGGGTCAGGGCATATGACGGAATAGGCTGAAAGATGTTCAAGGTCGGGGCAGGGTGCAGCAGTTCATACCCCCTGGCAACCGTAGTTTTACACCAGCCCATTTCATTCCAACATCCTCCCCCTTGACAGCATGGATGCTTTGGGCTTCATGCCTTGACGCTGCTTCAGGACTTGGAGGCCAATGTAGCCCCAAATAATAGGGGTTTTGGGGGGCCAAATACCAGTAGTATTATAGTATTTGGCCCTAAAGCCCGATTATTAAGTCCTTGGACCCCTTAGGGTAGTGTAAGGGGGCTTTGTGAAGGTTTATGAGGCCCAGAAGAGAGTCTTCAAGCAATGCCTGCTTTGGATGACGCCCATCCCCAACACTTCTTGCACAGCAAGCCCAATTTCGCGGGTTCCCCTACTGCCCGGCCTATTGTTTGGATGATTCTGAAGTACGATGCCAGGTGAAAGTCTAGGATTCGGGCTTTGTCAGATTTACCTGGGCTGCAGTGAGGCTGAGCTTTGTGTGTCCTGCTGGCAAGGAAGACTCCTGCCATCAAGATGCTCCCCCCCGAATATCATAGCTTCTTGTACATGTAGTTTCCTGTATACGGATCTTTTTTCATCATCATTCTTCTTTAGTTACGTGGGGATAGCCCTTGTTTTCCGGGCTTGGCTTGGCTTTCAGAAAATCTGTGCCGCCGGAAGAAGTCACATAGCCTGTCATCAAAAGAATATCAGGTTTCGTATTCGCATGAGTACTAGTATATGAAAATCAATATTCGTACTAGGTAGTAATGATAGTAACAGTATTCATTTAAACATCAAAACTGATGAGTAGGGTGCATGGAAGTGGGGTGTCATTGGGGCAGGAGTAAAGCAAGCAATAGCGATAGTAACTTTGATACGCCTTTAACGAGGGCAAGCTTTCACCCGAAGCAGCTAGCTACCTGAAGTCCAACTGAAGTAAATCAAAACGTCTTCAGCCATAGACCCCAGAGAAGGATGACAAAGCGCAGATAGCCTTCGCAAGCCTAAAAACCCAAAACACTGTGAGCCTCAATAGCCTCCAGCATCTGCCAAGTGAGTTATAAAGAACATACCTTGATACGCCCGAAAATGTGTAAAAATAGAAGTGCCCAAGAGGGAGGTAATCTTCAGACACCCGAAATGCAGGGCATGTACACGGCAGTGGTGGGTTTCGTCTCGTTGGTGACGTCCTCATCGGTGTCTCGGGCCCATGAGTAGTTTCCGTAGGTGTGTTTCATAATCTCTTTGTACCCCAGTCTCCCAAAATTTGCCCCCTCATAAGACGTATTCGGCCAATGCTGAACATATCGCTGTTCCTGATATGAGCTGTAGTCTAAACTCTTTAAGGGGGGTTATATTGGTGATTCTATAGGGGGAGTGTTATAGGAGTTATTAGGGGGTACTAGGAGTTTAGACGTCTTCCTTGAAGGCTTGAGGTTTCCTAGCTCTGGTAGTAAGGAGATGTCGTAACACTTCCTGTTGTGGTGAGTTTAGGGTTTAGGGCTTGGGAACAATCCCCTTCAGCCAATGCAGCACATCACCATCTGACGGCGAGAGATACCCTGCATAGAACACCAAGGCCCAGCACGCATTCATCAAAAGCGGTCGCGTCTAAGGTCGGGCCCCAGCCGTGTAGGCAAAAGCATCCGCACACAAAATGTTTCTGAAAGATGCCTGCAATGTTAAGTCGCACGAAGTATAGACTCAGTTGACAGTGGAAGCTTTCTTCACAAATGGTCTGGCATCTTTCTGGTGACATGCTCTTGTTGATGTACAGCCCCTGTATGAAGCAGGCTTAAACCAGAAGCTGTTTACTTCTATCCAGATCTATAGTGTCAGATTGATGAGGGCCACGACTTTACCCACAAGCCGTCACTTGTACAACTGCGACTAGAAGGACCATTGTAAACTCTAGAGACCACTGAGATCATTGCAGACGTGCTTCGCGCTGCGAGTAGCCAAAAACCTTCGCTTGTAACAAGGCCACAAACCCTGGTCCCCTATATAATCCTTATATAACCCTAGTAATCCCTATATGTCCCTAAACAATCCTTATATAACCCTAAATAACCCATAAATAATATTCAATACTCCATAGATAACCCTGAATAATCTCTATATCTCCTGTAGTTGAATCAGTGCCCTATCTCAGGTCATCAGTTCCATGACCTCGTTGGTCTCTGCCCTACATGGCCGACGCTCCGAGGACCGCACGCTCGTGCCAAGTAGGTGCCTGATCCTTGCATAATTATGGCTTAGGGTTTGGGGTTTAGGGTTTAGGGTTAATTATGGTATAGCGTACCTCAAATGCATCTCGAAGAGATCTTGGTAACTAGTTAGGCCCCTACCAACTACCTCAAATACGTCTCGAATAGATATTGGTAATTAGCTAAGCCCCTACAGTAGGTCCGCTCTGCTCTCCCCAGGCAGGGAGTATATTGCCCAACATGTAGAATACCATAATCTTGAAAATGACTGTTATCATAGGCATCACCAGTAATTGCCAGAGCACAGTCAAAAAGGCTGTGACAATGATAGACATGATAGCGATTTGAGCACCATAGAGGTGAGCATAGTATTCGGATGGCACCAGCGTCCGCCAAATGACCTTTCAAGCACGGGTATGAACGCTGAGTAAGAAATTCATGTTCCTGAAGAGCCTGGTGTGTGTAAGCATTTTGCAGGTTATTTCATGTATGTATGTATGTATGTATGTATGTATGTACGTATGTATGTATGTATGTTACCAAGGTGGCTTCTTAGGATGGGCAGCAACTACTGCTCAGATTCTCCATCAATTCTGCTTCGAAGGCTTACTTGACGAGGTCTTGTCATGTGTGTGGCAGTCACGATCCCGACGCTACTCGACGATGCATGTCTGTCCAACCTTGGCCTCATTTTCCAGGTATGTATATATCAGGTCCCCAATTCACAACATAGGAATTATTCTGGGCCTTGAGTCCTGCATACTATATCATCAGGGTAGAATCCCAAGTCTGCAGGAGACGAAGCAGCTCGGGTTGCTTCGTCGGTTTCTTCGGCAGAATGCTGCTGGCTTGAAGAGCTCTTTGATGTTTTGGGCGATGCGTGTTCAACGGGTGCCTTAGGAGGCACTGCCTCACCGTCGACTGTTAAATCCCTGTGTACCTCCAGTGGCTTTGTAAATTGCCTCGTTTCTGATTTACAACTGCGCATGAGTTTCCCTATCAAACCGCTATAGGTCATCATTACACGGACCCATAGCCTTTCACACGTCTGTCAACCTCAAACCCTTAGACCCAAAGTCCTCCTTTAGGCTTCATTTTTTATTCACGGCAAATTACTGTACCGACATTACCCGATCTCCCTGCAAAACGCACACGACACGAAACGGCTACTCAATCACATCATCTCAGTGTCTGTGCGTATCATAAACAGCTCTTGTTCATTGAGCCCTGAACCATAGACCCAAAAACTCAACTCTAAACCCGAAATAATCTCTGCAAACCCTGTATGTATATATATCTATAGAATCGCTTAAAGTCTGTGGTTCTTGAAAAGCCGAGGCGATCGATCCAAGTCTCGGCCAGAGGATCACTCGGTTTCTGCAGTGGCTCGGCACGGGAGTTTAAGCTTTGTGGTTTCGGTCTTGAGGCTTTAATACCCTTTTTCCCTTTTTATTTGGGGGTCTCCTTATTAACACTGAATATCAGGAAAAAGGGTTCCCTCATTATTCAGAGGTTACTGGGGAACCTGGGTTTAAGGATTGCATTCACTAAGCCCCTGGAATTTCCGCTTTCGCTGCTCCCACCCAGGTATACGTATCACCAGAAGAGTGTGTATGCTCACGAGCAGCCGCTGCTTGCCTGGCCCAAATAATTTGGATAGTGTGTTGGAGGAATTGCTGTGTATGATGCCCTGCCCCAGGTCTGCAAGGCAGTGAGGGGACAGCATTGCACATTCTTAGGCTTCTAGGTAATGCCTCTCAGGCATAGAAATTCATCTGGAAGTTTGGTCTTCGGAGCTCCTCTGCAAGGAACCCTCTTTGAGGCCTCGCCTCGCTCCAGTGGCAGTGCTGTTTGGGGGGATCCTATACTGATAGTTATAGTATCTTGAGGTATGTAAGGCACCGCCTTTTTATGGATGTATGGAAGGCCCCATCCGCCTGATTTGAAACGTCTAGCCATCTCCTGGCCGCATCTCTGCACGGCCTCATGTAGCCCAGAAGAGGGAAGATGCATGCTGTGGGTTTGGGCCTGCCATGGAATTCCTGTGCCTAGGGCTAGCAACTTGAGGCGGCAGAGGATTTTTTCATTAATCCCTGTGCCCCTCAAATTGTTGAGTCTCCGTGCATCCTAACCACCTGCTAGTATAATTAGGTCCTGCCACCACCGTTAAACCTCAAGCTCTAATCCTGTGCTCCGCAGCCAAGCTCAATCCGGGCTAAGCCCTAATCTCTTGGAAGCCCTCAATTTTCAACCTTAAATGGCTGAAGTCTTAAATTCTATCCCATGAATCCGGGAGTCTATATGGTGGCATCTTATGAGGTTGATCCTTGACCTGCTGTCAAAGCCTTTACATGCAGAGCTTCAGTACCTTGGATGCAGGTTGAGTGTTTTGGGTTTACAAGTTTGACGTTGAGGGGGGGGAGGGGCTTATGGGAGGACTATCTAGGAATCGTAATGGGGCTGATCGGGGAACATCAAGCTCCCATGTCTGAAGCCTCGTTTGGGATTTGGGTGTTCGATTTGAGCTTTAAACTAGAGACTCAAGACACACAACGCGCGACCTTCCCAACTCAGCGAAGCACGCTTCAAAACATAGTGGGGATGACCTGGCACCATATTGGTGAGACGGATTTCTGTAGGCATTCCCTAGGCTTCCCCCGGCGAACGACACCTTTGCTTCAAGTCTCTAAACTCCTGCAAGCTTATGCTGTCAAGGGAAGCCTGTCAGTCCCAAACTTCTTGCCTAATATTAGTACTGTTGCTACTATAACGATGATTACAATGCCACCCCGTTCCCTCATTTCCTACTGAGAAAGGCAATTCAGCGCATGAGGCCTTAGGCCGAGTGATAGATAGTTCTAGTAGTTCTTAGTAACCTTGGGGATCTGCTAGGTTGAAGAAATTATGCTTCTTGCTCCGCATCATTCCGTAGATTTGGATAGTTGCGGCGGCTAGTTGTTTGAATTCGAGCCTTTGAATCATGTCTTTCTTTGGGCTTGCACATCGCTTTGATCATCACAATTTGCTTGTAGCACGCATTCCAAAGCAAGATCGCCTGATAGTGCGAGCGAGGTTCCAGCGCTACAAGTCCTGCCTGTTGCTTGCTCCGGCATGTTTGGCAACATGTATGGGAGGGTTGAGATTGTTCTTGACGGGCGTTTTTGGCATTTAGGTGATCGGGTCTCAAAATGGAAGCCTTCTTGCGAAAAGCTCCAAGACACAATGCTGTGAGGGTTTCCAAATGCGCGCCTATCTTTACTGGGGCGAAGGCGCAGGGCAAATGCCTTTGTTTCCGCCAGCCTGGCTTCAGTAGTGCTGCAAGACCTGAGAGCGCAAGCCATTAGGAGTTTTCTTGGAACTGCCAGGATAACAAGGATGTTGCAAAGATTGTTGATAATGTGAACCGTTACTCTGCCTGTTGCCTCGGGCGGCGGTGAGCGACAAGTGCAGGCTCAGCTCCATGTAGTTACACTATCAGCACCTGCACTTCACTCAACTATGCAGCAGCAGCGAATCGGATTTCTAGACAGAAAAAGCACGCAGTCCTTGGCCTCGTAGGCCCTTGATCTCGAATGATGGGAATCCCCACATGAAGCACGCCAGAAATGCGAGGAGAGAGTATCCTTCCTGAGTTCTTTCATGAAAGTTGAAGCCTCACAGCTGGGTTTGCCTTCATCAGATTCCCTTCTAGCTCTTCAAAAGTGCAAGTCCCAAAGACACCTACAGCCCAAACCCTGAGAAGTGGCCAGGAAGATACCATTCCTAGATCAGATCATGACATACGCGGATCTCTCCTTCACTGAGGGTCATGTGCCTCGCCACGGATGCAAGGGGTGGGCGGGGCTAGGGCTTCGGGGTTTGGATTTGGGCTTGGTGGGATCGGGGGTACTGTGTAGGGGGTATGTAGAGGTAGGTAAGGATACATGGGGTTTGGGCAATCGGGGGTTTCTATGACAGCTCTTCTGCAGTGATGCAGGGCCTTCGATAGCAGAAGCATGAATTGCTACATGTGTCTGCCTCAGCAAGACGTGTCGGTGTGAAAGAATGACGGTGCAGCGAGAGAGCAACATTGAACAGTTCTGCAAGATATTCTTTTGGGGAGACGTCATTGTGCATCTGATAGCAAGTTCTGTAGGACCCTCCTATCCAAATAATGTGTGTAGCGGTGCAAGCAGAGGTCATGCAAAAGATCGCCACGGAAGCCATCGTGATGTTTGACGCGGCAGAGGATGCGAAAGCATTTCCACAGGGATGTGGAAAATGTTCTGCATGCAGCCCCAATAAGCCAATCAGGAGCCCCCAAATGTCACCCTAGTCCTCGAAGATCTCTGAAGTCTTTGGGCGAATTCGGGGTTGAGAAGCTCCCATCTGTTACATATGGGGTCACATTGGGGGTTCTTGCACCTAGGAAGTTGTGTTCTTGCAGGATGTGGGGCTTATAGGGGATGGCCCGGTTCGCCCAAAAATCTTAAGCATGGCCAGCATATCTAGAATCTAGACATAGTCACTTGCACTGTCTTCTCGAGCCTACATTCCCGCCCCAGGGCTCTGTTCCCGCGCGCAGACGCGCACAAACATGTAGGAATCATTGGCCCTGCCAGTGAATTCTATTCTCGGCAGCACAATAAGCGACGCAAAACACGCCACATCGTTTCCTCAGGCAACGAGCCACTCACTGTCCTGGACCACGTCTGCGAAGTGTGCGGGGTGGCAGCCGACTTTGGTTTGGGCATGGATGCTCTGGTCACAGTATGCTCTTGGAACACGAACGTTATCATGGTTTGGGCATGGATGCTCTGGTCAGCGTATGCTCTTGGCACACGAATGTGATTATGGTTTGGGCATTCGTCTTCTTTCGGCAGGTGTCGTCCTTTGCTCTCTAGTGTGCTGCATCCTCTGCAGCCAGGCCAACTCCACGTGGTCTGTCTCCACCCAGTGAGTCGACCAACCTTCGGAGTGCATGACAAAAGCTGCCTTGATGCCCAGAGGTTTGCGGGTGCAAACCCATAAAAGAAGCATATGCGCAAAATGCTGTGTCCACCAGTACTTTTGGAGCCTCTCGAGAAATTAGTTGCAATCCTGAAGCCCCTCAACTTGCGCGCGAACAAAGGCTCTGGAGGGTACATTCCAGTGCATGAAATCGTGCGAATCAGAAGTCGTATTGAAGTAAACCTGCCTGCTGTGAATTGCCAATCGCCCTGACCAACGAATTCACCTGACTGCACATGTAGCCCAGCAGAAACGACAGCACGGGTCGTCAGATTTAGGTTGTTTTCCACGGTTGTCCAAAGAGGTGCCCTCCAGGAAGCAGTATTGTCGGCGCCCTGCCGTCCACATTCCGCAATTTTGGCCACCGCAACTCCTTGTTTGGGGCTCCAAAAGGAATCATGAGGGACCCTGAGTTACCGGTTTTCTGAGACGTTTCGCCTGAGCCCTTGGAGCTGGGCTTTGCATCTTGCAGGAGCATATGCTCCACTGGGCCATGGTGTTGTATAGTGGGGTGTGTCGTCCGAGCGATGGGCCCTCCTGTACTTGGAGGAAGGGTCTGAAGAGTATTTGAAGGAAACGTAGGTCATCGGGTCAAGAGTTCCTATATGTCATCTAGTGCAACTGAAGCATTTGTTGGCGCCAGAACACCTGGCAACTAGTGACCGAGACAGGATGACCTCGTCTTTTGTGCTGATCGGCTGGCCGAAACGTGCTTCTTTACCATCCAGGCTTATGTGCACATTGGCAAAGTAAAGGGCTTCGGGACTTGGGGTCTTTTGAGCCTACCTTTGGGGACTCGAGTGTGACCAGGGGCTCTGCGGGCATTCTGTTCTGCATCTAAGGTGCAAAGAAAAGCATTCACTCGGCACTATAGACTCTGGCATTTCAAGACACCTTGAATTTTATCCTTGTTTATGCCCCCCAACTGATTCGTAATTGGGAGAAAGTCACCCGGCTCAGAATTTTCTGTCGCGGCCTGTTTTTCAGCTGGATGACCACCAGCCACCAAGGCGCCTGGTAATCTAAGTGCTCCGTGAGAATCCGAAACTGATTAGAACACCCAACATCTCCGGTTGAAAGTTGCTTAGTGCACCTGCAGCGTCAGGAGTAGTGAGGATTGAGGTCGGCAGTAGATTTAAATGGCGTTGTAGAGCTGAAGTTATAGAAACAAATTTAGTTTAATTTAGTACTGAGAATGCCATGATCCTCCAACGGTGCTTGGCTGAGTTGGCAGCCCTTTCCGTAGCCTGTACCTATAGCACCCCACAGGTTTGAGGAGTATCTGTAACCACCCACCCAAACCCCCAAACCCAGCGAAACAGCCACTACCATCAACAACACGAAGCATGTGAGTAGTGATTTGTTGTGCCTTGTCGAAATAGCAAGGCTTCAACCTGATGTAGACTACACCCCTCCGGCGACAGGGTTCCCTTCGATACCTGCAGATGGAGCGCAATCCTGTAGTTGTTGGCACAGACTGGCATCTTGGAGTGTGGTTAGAAGGTTAATGGCATGCCAGCGCAGGTTTTGAGGTTCAGTGCTTCGGGGTCTCGGATTGAGGGCTTCAGGATTCTGGGTTCAGGCTTTACTGCTTTGGGGTTCAGGGTTTCCTGTTTAGCTGGCCTTTGTTGGAAACATTTAAGGGATGCTCAGTACGTTCTCCTCTTCCAAGAAGAATTTCAGAAAGCAGAGCAGCACTATGAATCGCACGTGCTCCATCGCCATGCATTAGGTTCAGACCTCATACACCAACAGTCCTCTTGGAGCTGGAATTTGGGGTAGCCCTATAGTCCATGCACTTTGATTGCCTAGCTCTGCTTACAACATGAAAGTCACGGTGTGGATCCGTGCGGGTTCGGTCATCTGTAAAACGGTTCGGTCCGATGCTTTTGTATTGTTTTCAGTATGGTGCGATGCGATGACTTATTTTCCGGCGCGATGCGGTTCGGTCATTAAAAACACAACTTTCTGTTACGTTCTGTTTTGTGCAACTCCTCAAGGGTCTGGGTTGATGCACATCTGATCTTGCCAACAGTCGGCATGCTTAATTGTCTGGAAGGGTTTCAGCAGGATATGCTGAAGGCTTTATTGCAGCCTACTGCGGAAAGTCGGAAAGGCTTGTTTTCGAAGTTCGAAAAAATCATCCGGCGTATCCTTTGAGCCTTCGACTTATGGAGCGTGAATAGGGCCCAAAGATAGACCCCCAAAACGCCAGAATCATTTACGCGTGGGAAATATGTGGGAACCCGTCCGAAACGACAGATGTTGCCAGACAAAAACCAAAGGATTCTTCCAGGCCTGAAGAATCATTTTCGAGGCCTCGCCTAAACCCCTACACCCTAAACCCAATGATTGCCTAGGCCTTGGATTACTCCTGAACTCGAACCACAGATCTTGCCAGATGTGGGCCAGTGATTTTTCCTAGGTTTGAATTCTATGTTGGATGAAGGTCAGCTCGCATTCGGTTACTTGATGCAGTTCGTGCAGTTCGGGGGGGTTCTTGACATGTTTTCGGCTCAGACCGTCCAATGCAATTGTTTCTTTCGGTTCTTGCAAATCCGGCTCGTGCGGCTCGGTTGATTCGATGCCAATGCGAATCACGGCCTTCATGTCAAAACAAACCCAGACACCGCTTCAAGCTGAAAGCATCTTGTCTGATGTTTGTGCCGATTCAGGGTTTCTGAAAAAGGTGCGCGTCCGAGAAGGGCTGAAGAGGCAAGGAGCCCGACAAACAACAAAACATATGTGAAGATGATGCTCCAGCAGGCTCAATGTTGTCTTCGTACGTTTTAGCTACAAAACCTTGAAGTAACTCACCATAAGCTCGTTTATATGTTCGATGGCCTTTATGGTCTATTCACACGCACTAGCCCATTATAGCTCTCCTTGCTAGCAAGGCTGATTGCTGAGATGTGCCTATGGACTCCGTGGACTCTCGGCGGTGTAGAAGTTGAGCGTTCAAGGGCTCGCTCAATGTTTATAGGGTTAATGGCTTAGAAGGCTTTAGGGTTTTGGGGGTTAAGGGATAAAGGATAAAGAGTCATGAGGCTTCAAGGTTTGAGGTGTGTGTGTGTGTGTGTGAGCGAGAGAGAGGTTTGCGGCCGCATCCACTTCGCTTCCTGAAATTCCTCCACACGGTCCCTACACTCTGTTCCTTTTATCCTTGCAACCCATGGGGGGCACGGCATTTGGGACGGCTTGAGTTAGTTGTAGGGTTTCAGACAAAGTTTCAGTTTACATTTTCACAGACATCTAGACCTGATAAGCAGCTTGCACCGCGTAACTTGCCTTGGTGCCGTTTTCTGGAGGTACAGGTCAACAGAAGGACAATCAGATACTTTGGAGGTTCAGGTAGTCTTTGAGATTGGCACCCTTCAGATCGCGTAGTCTGTGGGCATCCAGTGGTGAGAGGGACTTAGGGCCAGCAGCATCAAATAAATCCCAAAACCCAACTTCCCAACCCTAACATTGCAAGGGCTGCGCGCCTACCTCGGCCGAAATGCTCTGACACAATACTGTCTGAGACACGCACGTTTTAGACTCAGCAAGCTTTGTCCCCCATACCCATACATTGTCCGCGGGAAGAAAGGATGACGCAAACCCCCCGAGAAAACTTCAGCATCCAAAGCCCCAGGAACTTTGTGGGAGATCTACAGAGCTCGGGCTTCAGCAAGCTGGTCTCTATCTTGGCGGATGAGTTGCCCGGTAAAGGTTAGGTTGGGTGTCAGTTGTACGGTTGATGGATTCTGCGGGGTTTGGGGATCCACCCTGCCTACTGTCAACGCCTGACGGCGTAGGGGAAGTTTCGGCATGGAGAAGGTAGGTCTACCAGCCTCTACACCATTGCCGTCTGTGTCTCTGACGCTGTCAGGGGGGAAGTTTCCTCAACTTTCCAGTGCATGTCATTTTGTTTAGACTTTCGATCTTCGTTAGGGCCCCAAAAAGGTACTACATAGAAGGGGCTCAAGCCTGAACCGCAAAGCGCTGAGCCTGGCAAGGTTCTGCAAGTGCATTGTTCCGGTCCAGGCGGGATGGACTTCAGTTTTGACGCTTTGAGGGCTTGGGGCCTGGGCCTTCCAGGCGGGTTTACGATTAGGTTTCAAGGCAGCTGCTTCGGCTAGGATTGGGACTCTAGTTGCAACAACTTACGAGCCCTAAAATCTGAAAGCTATTCAAATGCCTGTACTCCGAAAATCGTGACGGTCATTTAAAGCCAAGGTCGAAACCGTCATGAAGAGTTTTGAGTCGGTAGAAGTTTTTAGGAGATATGAAAAGTTAGGACAAAGATTTTGATGATTTTTGCGGATTATTTCGTTGGCATTCCGACTCTTGATACCGGACCCCCAGCACATTGTTGAGAAGCGGAGCGATTTCATCTCACGGCAAAACCCGCTACATTCCTGGTTTGACATCCTTCAGGCAATAGCTTCTTTGCAACATTTTCAGATCTGTGAGACACACCCTTCGAACGCCACCAGCGAAGAAGCTATGATAATCGAAGGCTGCACGTCCCAGTGGATTTCTCCCCACAGCCAGCTATTCTCTTTTAGCAGCTATGCCTCATAGGCGATACCATTCCTCCATTACTCCATTAGTCCATTGCCATGAGAAATTGTCTAGCCCCCCAAAGTGGGAGTAGAGAGGGTGGTTTTGTTTCGTGAGGGAATGCATAGGATTTTGGCAAGGAGCTTTGGCTCAGGTATTGAACCCGCTTTCAGTTCATAGCGTTCATACTAGTGAGATGCGCTACACTTCCCAAAAAGGTAGGCTGAAGGCAGTTGGAACTACTGTGCACACGGCCCATTTTGAGGATCTGCAGAAGCAGGCGCATGCTTATGCCCTGGACTATCTCGAACAGCTCAATGCTCAGGCAGCTTCTTTGGGGATTAACAATATGCATTACCTGGGGTCTGGGTTCATCAGGTGAAGATGTAGGCCTTCTGCAGAAATTCGGGGCTTGAGATTGCGTGACTGCCAAAGACCTTGTTCTGAAAGAGTGCTCTACGGATTCGGGTCTTGTGTGCGTGGCCTCGATGTCAGACTTCAGGCCTTTTGACTTCAATTTTGCGCTAGAATTCAATTCTACACCTATTCATCAGCACTACTCGGTTGTAGTCTTCCTGTGGCCTAAGGCTCCAATTACCTGAAGAAGGGTTTTTGCATGGTTCCTTTATTCCCTACATTACACAGCAGACTAGACTACTAATCCCATCCCCCGAATATTCAAGCCCCACATTGCTCTAATATGAAATATATCCATTGAGGTATGCTAAATCATGTTGGAAATACTTAGTATCATGGGTCAGGTAACTTGGGGCGCTTAGGGCTAGGCCAGCTCTGTAAGTTCTAAGTCCCCAAGCCTACTTCGAAGCTCCCATGGCCACCCCTCACCCTCTGCAAGGAGACGCTCTCGGATCTCTGGCAACACAGGGCTGACGATGACGACGATGAGTCAAACGATGGTCCCAGAGACCGCCGACGAGCGCAACTTGGCCTCAGTCTATGGATGTGGGCTTAAAGGGCCGCATCTTAAAGGCTACATAAGGCTTGGGGGTCCCTCCCCATCTCTCTCTCTCTCTCTCTCTATCTCTCTCTGCATAGGTTATATACTTGTATATGTGCAGGAAGACCCTTTTTTGGACCTCCCCATTCTTGCTGTGCGCTCTATGTGTTTATTCAGGTGTGGAACTGAACTTGGCTGGATGACGTATTTGAGGTCAGGGCTTGAGTCGCAGGTTGTAGAACTCAGAGTATAGGACTTGGGTGTAGTGTCTGTTTAGCCTAGGATGTCTGGCGTAAAATTTAAAGTTCATCAGAAAGTGTGTGGGCCTAGGATGTATGGTGTAGAATTTAGAGTTCAGGAGAAAATCTGTGGGACGCGGGGGTGTGGGCAATAGAAGTGTTAGTGTAGGTCTTTGAGTGCGCGCCTTTGAGGTGTAGAGCTTGGCATCCGCATTTTGCATTTGGGGTTCAAGGGTTTTGGTGCTGTTGGTGTGGGCTTTAGAGTGTATTGGGTGATTTTCAGAGCAGTCTGCCACTGCCGGCACACAAGTCTGGCTTTCTGCTGGCAAATGGAGGAGGAAATATTTGTAATTCTCCGCATAGACCGTTTACAGCCACCCCTTCTTTCATGTCCGAGTATTTCAGAATCGAAAGGCAAGGCGTTCGACCGCGAAGGCCCTGGCCCCGAACATCCAGAGACCTCCAGGACTCAAAATCGCCTCGCTGCAAAATGCCCGTAGCTCAATAGCTGGAATTTCGAGAGGGTCTGGCAGAGGCTCATGCTCAAACAGAGATCCTGCTTATATGTGTATATAAAATGCATATGTGCAATTCCCGTGCTTGCGATGCATCACATTGTGCTGAGGGGGGATGCTGCCTTTGAGATGCCAAGGTCCCAGAACATGAGGACCCCAGAAGCAAACACATTATCAGGACAAAGTACCTAGAACCCCCTTCTACCCTCTGTATGCCCACTCTTTGGGACCATACATCCCTATTTACTGGTACAACGAGGGTCCTGGTATAGGGCAGGTCCGAACATGGAGCATGCTTTTGATTTCTATGCAGAATACAGTGACAACATATTGGTGAGCCTTCACGCATGGATCCTACAGACCTGTTTTGGGTTGAAGTAAGGAGGGGTAGATAGAAGCAAAAGCAACCGATGCCCCCTGAAGGCTTCAACTGTTGATGTAGCAACTGATGTGTCGACACCCCCCAGAGAATATACAGGAATAGAAAAAAGCCAATAGTATAGTCTGAGATTCCTTGCGTAGCTAATTTTGTCAAAGGGTACCACGAATAGACCTCTAAACGATGTTGGTACATATCTAGGCTTCTACATTTTTGGACTTTGTCCAACAGTAGTAGGGAAAATTGCAGCTGATTGGCTTTCTAGTGGTCAGCAACTGGAACCTTCTGCACTCCCTACATCATAGAATCCCCAGTCAAAATTCCCCATGACCCTTCATTCCCAGCTAGCTACACCAGTTGTTTGGAGTGGTTTTTGGGGGCAGCTCCTACGGAGAGGCTCATGTAAACCTTGTAATTTTCATGGCTCTTCGTGCACATGTCCTACGGCACTATTCATGAAAGTCGACCCTGTGGCAAGCATTGTAATATTGTATGTGAGAGAATTATTTGTGAGGTTGTTTGGGCACTTTAGTCCTGCAATCCTTGTTCCGAAGCAACCGTACATCCTGAAGCAGAAATCCCAAGCCTACTTTGCACTCTGAACCCGCAGCCCAACACCTTCAAGCCCTCTGTACGCGCTTAACGCCTAAGATTCAGCACTTACACCGAAAGCCTTAAAAGTTCAGAAGCCAGTTTTCAAGATTCAAGGCGAAGTGGAACCATGGCCTCGGTGGTGGGATCTGCGTGTACAGACCTTTGCAAGTGGAGCCACGGCAAGGGTGCAAAAAAAGTTTCACCTCTGCACAAGCCCTAAATGGGTAGCTTTCTAGAAAAGACCTAGGTTCTTTTGAAACCTAAGCCATGAAGTTAAGATCCGCTGAAGCCCTACAACCAGGAAATGCCCACTGCAGCTAATTCGTTCAAACAACATCTTGACTTTGAAAGTTCAAGTCATGGAGGCTATCAGGTTGAGAGCCTATACTAGGGGGTTTAGATATTTCAGGACCCTTCATGTGGGAATTATTGTCGAAAGGGCACATGCACAAATCCTGAAGATATCGAAGAATTCAGGGTGCTTTCGATATCTATCTAAGATTGAGTGTGGCTATCTAGGATCCCATGGAGTTTTTGGAAAGGCCTACAAATTTCAACTTTGCTTCTTAGCCTCGATCAAGGGATCTTCGCGCAAAGTACCCAAAAGGGCAAGGGTGAATTAATGTATGGGGGTTATATATAGGGGGTTCTTATAGGAGTTGCTAAGGGACTATAGCCCAATTTACGGAATCATAACTTTGAGTCTTTCGGGAAGAGGGCTTCTGCATTATGC
Source organism: Symbiodinium pilosum (assembly GCA_905231905.1). NCBI lineage: Eukaryota > Dinophyceae > Suessiales > Symbiodiniaceae > Symbiodinium > Symbiodinium pilosum. The sequence goes on along the minus strand of CAJNIZ010006668.1, from coordinate 222,236 downwards.
TGAGCGTCCTCCAAACGGAACACGGGTTCCAACGACAAAACCTTGAACATGAAAGAAGCTCAATGGCCATGGTAGTTTATTCTAGCAGCGTGACCAACACAGTAATAGTAATAGAAGCTATAAGAATAGTAAGGAGAACAGTAGTAACAGTAATAGTAGAGCCTGCCCCAAACTAACATGGAAAGTGGACAGGTTCCTAAGATATTCCTGAAACTACCCAGGCTTGAGTAGCTGCTGCAGCGCATGAGGCCGGGACATGCAGGGTACCAGGAGCCAGTCCCTGTACTCCTCGTGAATCCTGCGTGCCTAATCCCGCGCAGCACATTTTACTAGCCATCTGGTCTTGCAGGGCCAAGGGGCTAGGGGTTAGTGGTTTAGGGTTCAGGGTTGCCAAAACCCAAAGCCCCTTCAAGCCCTGACTTTGGAAGGTTTGTCAGTCCCAGGCCTGAAACGGCCATGCTGTACCCCTAAAGCCCAAACATCTACTTCTTCAAAGCTCCTCTCCAACTCTATAATGTCCCAAATGCCAGCAACAAACACTGTATGTCCGAATATCTCTAGAGGGCCCGGGCAACCTTACGTGGGTGTGTATAATAGCCCCGCGCCAGAGGATCATGTCCTGGTGCGCTGCGAGTGCAACATGTGTGACCTTAGGTGGCTAATGAATTAAAAACATAGCAAAATTTCGGGTCACCTTAATCCCCAAACCCAATTCGCCAAACCCTACTCCTCGAACTCTGATCCCCAAACCTTAACTCCCAAGTTCTACTCTTGAAAACCAGAATCCCCGCAACCTAGCCCATATGTTCTACATGGTAGTTTCCCCAAATACAGGAACATTACAGGGACCTGCAAATAGGTACCCCGTACCCTTAATTTTGGGACAACCCTAAACCCTAAACCCTATATATCCTCATACCACGCATGGTCCCTTTCGAGCCCATTCAGATGGACCCTCAACAGCCCTGCAAAGAGCCTGTTGGCGCTTTTAGCGGCTATGGGGGCCTAGGGGCCTCAAGCCTGGACTTTCCCAAAGCGAAATTGTTGTCAGATATGATTTTTACATCAACGTTATTAGCATTTTGTAGAGGACTTCCAAGGCACTGGGATAGAGTGCATATAAGTGTCAGGAAAGGGAGTTAAGGGAAGGGATGCACAGGGGTAGGACATGGGATCCCAACGATTTCTAGGCCCTAGGCGTATCCCGAGTTGTTCAAAACCTTTGCATAATGTGACCCCAATAAAGCTGCCAGCGTTAGTTGTTGAGAGGGTTCCAGGGCACATCCAGGTTGAGGGTTTTGGGTCACTCATGCTTTCGTACGGCTGCTGAGTGGCTGGGGATACTAATTTTTCTTTTTTGAAAAATCTATTTCTCCTCTGTTGGCAGTTATGCTATGACGCAAAGCCAGGTCCCATCTTATTGTCCATTCAACTTCTTGTCCATTTTGATTCTTTACATCGGTAATTGTTCAGGCTTCTACCCAAAGCCGTATATGAGATATGGTCTAAACTTCTAGTATCAGTATCCCCCTTAATGGCCCCTAGAATAGTCCCCTGTATAAGCCCCTACACAACCCTTTTTAAAGGAGTTTAGACCATAGCTCATATGGCCCCTACGTTGTTTGTGCTACGTGCTTCCGGGCTCCCTGGTTGAGTTGCAGGATTCAGCCCAGTGATTTCAGGATGCCGACGTGATAGCAGCTTGCTTCCGTTCAACTCATAAACCGTTTAGAGTTTAGGGTTTAAGGGTCAAAGCAGCATACAGTGTGAAGAAATAACTGCCAGGATCTGGTAGCTTCTGCTCTATGTTGGTATTATGCCTTCTAGTTCATAGAATGAAAGTAGCATGTGGTTTCATACTTTCTCACAGATCGAGCTGACGAGTTCCCAAATGGTTGCGATGTTGTACCATACCTTCTGAGGCATCCAAGCAGGATAAACCTATGAACGCCTCAACCTTTTGTGGGAGGCATTCGGGTATTCAAGCCCTGTTTATAAGGGTGTACATACGTACGTAGAACTGCAAGGGGGGCCTCGTAGGAAGAGAAGATGCAAGCTTAAACTCTTCTTTGAGGTTCTTGGGTGTTGGAAAGGCAGGTGGTTTGAAAGTTCTCCATTGTTGGGGCAATATTCCCCAAGCCCCAAGCCGTACATCCTACACGCAGTTTAGGGTGCTTGCAGGCCTAAGCTGTGCCCGGATCCTCACCGAATGGCCCGACACTCCACCAACTCTGCCAGTCCTCATGAGCTGGGGGTCCGAAGCGCCGTGCGGGCCAAGAGCCTCACATGAGCTAGAGTCTAAACTCTTCAAAGGGTTTTATATAGGGATAGGGTTTAGAGTCTGAACCCCCTAAAAGGTTATATAGGACCTGGGATTTCGGATTTAGGGTTTAGGCTTCAGGGTCTAAACTCCTTCAAGAGGGCTATGTAGGGGATTAGATAGGTGAGTAGAAAAGGGGTTATTAAGGGGGATGCTAGGTTTAGGGTTTAAACCTCAAGATGATGGTATCTCTTGCGGAACCCCGAGATTGCGTAGTTGGACGCTCGTTTCCGGAAACTGTCAAACAAGGTTTGCGCATCTTCCCTAAACCAGGTTCTTTCTTGGCCTTGGAAGAGTTGACGCTCCAAGTGGTACGCAGGAATCAAATGACCATAACCTCAAAAAGCTCATTGTGAGAAACTCCCAGAGACATTCATTCATGTGCTGCTGTCGACTACGCACATCCGTTTTTTGACCCCATGATCTTTGTCTAATGCCTTGCGTAAATGCGGCACCCACACAGTTGGTCCTCAGTTGGATTGAAGAGGGCCTGTGCAGGTGCTGCCAAGATGCGAATGCGTTGGAATGGTCAACACTATACTATAATAATATGGTATAAGATTCTATGATAATATACTGTAATATACCACTATAATATAGCATAATATATTAGTCTAGCGTAAAACCTTGTGGAAACACGAGAATGCTGTCACGCTCTCAAGTGAACTGTCTTGGCATGCTGTAAATGCAGGGTACGTGGGAGAAGTGTCTGTATGAACAAAAATGTAAGCCGTTGTAGATTGTAGGCCGATGGAAATGCTGGCGATGCCATTCTCCGCACCTGACGCCTTAAACTAAGCACCAAACCTGAAGCCCCAAACCCCCAAAGTGTAAACCCCAACCTCAGTCTCTCTCGATTCTCACATTGCCATGAGTTTTTGTCCACAAACCTTAGATTGTTCGTGTAACCCTATCATCTTTAGTTTCATGCCCCTAAGATACCTGATACTCGATGCGGGGCGCCGTGAGAAACGCGGACCCCCTGGGAGTGAGGACCTTACAGAAGCGATTCAAATACCGAAGCTGGGATCGGCAATCGATCGCCCAGCCCGTACTATTTTGAAACTACCAGAACAGGAGAGCCTTAGTGAGGTGCTCGACAACTTTCAAGTACTTAAGCTTAGGGGATGTTACGTTTCTGTTCAAGGTTTTTAGGTGCACAGGCTGGATTAGGCAGTGACAGTCAGTTCGAATTTGTGGGAAGCCTTTCATACTATATGATGTTAAGCACCAGCCGCGCCAAAACAATTGTAGCTTCCCCCAAAAGACTGGTGGTGGGGGAGGTGTAATAGTAGGCTAGTAGGAGGGGATTCGCCAGTAGCTGATTGTTTATCTAACCGATGCAAGTGATGTCGCAAAAAAGAAAGCAAGTGCTCCGCTCAATCTCAACCAACCTGTACTTTTCAGCTCCCGCCCCCCAGTATACTTGTATTGATCATTTCTGCATTCTTTTGCGCAGCACACTTTGAGGATTTTCTTAGCTTATTGAGACTGCAGCACTCAGAAGCATTGAATCTAGCTCGGATGTTAGTGTCACAGACCAAGCCTAGCTAATTTATCTGTGAGAAGCACCCCGATTATCCCGATACGTTCCCAAGTTTCCTGAGAATAGCTTAGCTTGAGAACACCCAGTTTTGCCCGCTCGTTTTATGAATCAGGTTTTGAAGTTGAGCCTGCAGTTAAATAAAGTATCCTTTCGATCGGTCTTCGCTATGACCAGAGGGAAAGCAGCGAACCCAACGGCCCTGAAGCAGGTCAAAAGAGGATTTAGTTGCCAGGTGTGGATTGAACAACTATTTTGGTGGTCTCTTTGATTGTCCGCAGATTGTCCGCACAGAAAGATGCATACAAGGGTGAGGGAAGATCATCCCTGCCATGGAGGTAAACTATTCATTCTTGAGATGTACTACCGGGGCTTTCAGTTGGAGACCCCCAATGTACTACGGAGTAGTGATTCCTCCGGGCTCTCCAGTGCGACATAACTAACGCTGGCGATGGCAGGGCAAGTCTGAGATACTGTCTACTTGGATGAGCTGGGAACTTGCTAGGTGGTCACTGGTCAGAATCCTCATGGTCCCATCATGACACCCAGCTTACTAAGCATTGAGGAAAAAATCCCGGGTTGTTCAACAACAGCTGGCGAGCAAGATTTTCCCCAACCGTTTAGTACATGAGTCGTAGATCACTTAGCCAATTCCCAGCCCCTCTAAGTACCATGTCAGGCCTTGTGGTTGCAAGTCATTCTCGAACCTCTGGAGATTGGGGGTCCCTTTGTGGAGGAAATCACTGTCATCCCTGTTTTGGGGGATCGGCCCAACATACAAGCACCTTAGCTTCGAGATATGCTCTTAGCCCCCAAAGCCAAACTCTAAGAAGGAACCCTTGAACACCTCAAGCTCAGGCCCATATACCCCAAACCCAAGATCCTAAATCGTGTTATCACCTGGGGCCTGCGTGGCTTTGCGCTCTCCATTCGCTGGTGGCGTACAACGCTGAAACTGTGTTTCCTGATCGAGAATTGAAGTGGGACAGCCTAGGTAGGGTTCACCATCTAGGGCTTAGGGGGCGCTTCAGCGTTCCAGGCCTAGTATCCAGTCAAGTATATTGAGGCTTTCGGCTTAAGAGGAGCGTCCTTCCCAGAGAGGTCGCCGCAATGCAATCCCCATGCTTATGGCCCTACATGCTTTTAGGAACATGCATGGCTTGGGGTTTCAGATTTAGATTCGGAAGGATCAGGTGTAGAGCTAGAACCGGCTTCCTTCTTGGGCAGCTTGCTGATTTCTTCGTTAATCCTTATTGCTGTTATCCTATGGTCCCTCCAAGTGTCACCAGATCCCACAGTCCAGAGTCAATTGAACCCATCGTTGTCCAGCAGCTCCTTCTTTTGGTTAGTGAGGAATGAGGCTTCCGTGACAATACTTATAGAATCTCTACCTTGAATCCATGCCTGAACTTCCTTTCAAAACGGGAGGCAAAGATTCAAGCAACATAAAAAGCAAACCGACCAGGTTGAGCAGCATCAAGGGCACTCACCACTCACCGTAAACAACCGCCACCCACCAAACAATGAATTGTACCAACATAGCACCACTGTACGTATTTGTAGGGAATATCCACCCCTAAGCCTTATAAGCCCTGGGTGTGTAGTGTTTAGAATGGCAGGAGGCTTTATGCTGGCATTCAGGAAACCACGATTTAGGTGGTTCGCGTAGGTTTCGGCTGAAGCCAGAAGTACTTTCAACAAGTTCTGGTTCTGTTGATATTTTGAATTGAATGTACAGGCTTAGCAAAAGGCACCAGAACTACTAGTCACTAGTTGAGCTACCCAGGTTCCTATGTATACTAAACCTTAGGCTCCCACCCACCAGGCTTGGAATTGCCATGGTGTTCAGGCCATCTCTCGCCCAAGAGCAGGAAAGATTCCCCAGATAGTGCTCTTGTATTATCTGGCCGATATATGTTATTCGGCATTGTGCTTTTTGCCGTTAAGAGGATGGGACGAAGGGTAAGACTCCCACACCCTTCATAGCTTTGAGCGTCCACTTTTGTAAGGCTGTGGAGTCTAGTCATAAAAGCTTCCTTCGACCGGGATCTTAAGAGTATGTAGGATAATTGTCTTTTTGATTTTCTTAAGCAGTCTTCGGTTATCATGTTTTATACTTGTGGGTTTCACGTGATTAGAATTCGCCGCCCAACTCGCCCCCCTCCGCCCTCCGGTAAGAAACACTCCCCCAGTCGGAAATAGATCATCACTCAAGGGCTTGGCACTCCGGAGCTTGGTAGTAGGTGTTGTCCAGAAATCCTGGATCCAACCCTGAGGTGAGATCGTCCAAACGTGCAGTGCAGTTGGACTTCATTGCGCATCGCTAGCCTCAATCCCGAAAAGTTAGCACTACATATTTATTAGCTAAGGGTGCTGTGAAGAGGGGAAATTTAGTACTCCTTTCAATTCCGAACCAGCAGTCAGGGCAGCTCCCTACCCACACCTGCAGGAGAGTTTGTGCCTTAAGAGGTCTCATTTGAACGCTATAGGGCGATAGGGAGATACAAGGAGGATTTGGGGCATTAGTTGAAAGCAACTCCCATAATCACTGGCCATCAACCATCATGCTCCAGAAATCAGAAGTAGCTTCGATTCCTAAACCCACTACTCGATGGAGCCGAGCACGCCATCTGATGTGCGTCTTTTAATGGTTGCAGTTCAACTGCCTCCAGCTTTGGTGGGCTCTTATCCGAGCACTACAAGGGGCCTATGCTGTCAAGGTTCCTCAGGCAGATCTTTAAGTCCTTGCAAGGGTCCTTCTCAGGGGGTCTGTTGTAATTTTCCTGTCCCTGTGAAGCCAAAACCTTAAACCCAAAACCCTAAATAATTTAGGCTTGCTTCAAGGATTCTTGGACACTAAGCAGCCTCTCATGACCCCAGCCAGCTAGGTGCATGTCTGGACCTTTATGAGTTGTACAGTCTACCAGGACCTTCCTTTGTGCCTTTAAAGAGGGGTATATGAGCTATAGTCTAAACTCCTACCTTAATGTTCCCTATAATACTCCCATTACATATAATCCCCATACAACCCCGCTTAAGAGGTGTAGACCATAGTCCATAGGCCCCTAGTAACAAGTGTATAGAAGGTAGATGGGTCTGGGTGGTTTCCGTATCACCCTGAGGTTATCTTTCTGAGCCAAGGGGCTAGGTTTCAAAATAGCCTGATTGTCAGGACTATTCGGGCAAAAATAAGTTCCAATCTTGTGGTCGTGGATTCTTTCTATAGTTGTCACATAAGCCACCTCTACTGGACCCCAAAATGGTACCAGTGACTCTTTAGGCACCTCCACAGTCAATCAAAATCTAGGCCCCACCTACCTTTTCCCTTTTTGTTTTGGGGTCTCCTTATCAATGGGTTACTGGGGAACCTAGTAAACCCTATAATCCCTAAACCTTCAGTGGTTGCCTCCGGTCGACAGAACCCGCCAACGCACAGTCACGGGCCACAACTGTGGCTTTGCCCCCGCGCCAAGTGCCATGCGCGACCCTGATCTTTGGAAAACTTACATCAAAAACCTCGCTTCAAATTCCCCGAAAAGGGTTCATAGAATCCTATAAGAACCAGCTGAGATTACAAAATCTAATCTACCAGTGTAAAAGCGAAGGGAGAGCCAAACTCTCCTCCTTCAATCCTAGATTTCCAAGGCCAGGACCGCATGCCTAAGTGAGGGTGCAGACAGCTCCTGGGGCGGTCTGAATAAACACGTGGCAGACAATAAATCTCTGTATGCAGGGCAAATCACCACCGCATTGGATGCTTCATATGGCTTAGTTTTGAAGCTGTAGGCTTCTTGCATTTTAGCCAGCTCATGGGAGAGGTGCCCCCAATGCGTCCTTATAGTCTCGCGTATCCCTGGCGTCCCTATAGGGTGTACCCATTTTACACACCGGCCTTGTATCTCAACCTGAAGATGTCTTTAAAGAACAACCCACTGATTCAACCATCTGACCCCCAAGATATGGCAGGGATTATGAGGACCCTGTGGGGTCGCCCTCAGCCAGACGTGCCTGCATGGGGATCATTTAAGGGAGTCCTCCACTGATTCGTCAACAATCCTCGGAACATAGCACTGCTTTTGCAGCTCTTGGTCTAGCTTGGTGATAGCATCGCCACTCAGCAATGCCCACAAACACGTTTGTTGGTGTCGCAAAAGTGCGATTTATTCAGACCCTCCCTATTCCGCCTATGCAGAAAAATCCGCTGGACCACATGCTCAGACTTGCATTGTTTAATGTTGCACCTTCTTTACACTCGATACATCCCCCCTACCAATCTTGGGTCCGTAAACCTGGAAATGAGACATCCTCGATAAGGCTCCCACAGTACTGAGGGTTCGGGAGGCCTTGGGGATTACTTTAAAAGGGATGGTCTGGGTTTGGTCCTGTATTTTTCAGGCCTCAAAAGACATTATTCAATGTCTTCCCAACAATGGTCTGATATTGAATAAGCGCCGGCCAAAACACGCTATTCAAGGTCTCTTCACTAAAGTCAGTGCAACATTATGGGGGCGTGCTGAAGCTCCCCAATACACCCCCAAGCACTTGCGGTCCTGCCAGGGGGTTGAGGTAATCTTTTGGACTATGATAGCTCTACAAGGGCAGGGGCACGGCAAAAGGGATGACTGATAGTGATGAGGAAATTTCGGGTAGGCTCTACAAATTAGGGGCGGGCCGAAAGGCCGGCCTGCGCCATCCTGCGCACAAACTCTAAGTCAGACCCCTAAAGAACAAGTGCCTCGACTATGTTGAAACCCAAATGTAAGGTCTTTAAGAGTTCGGGCTTCCTATTATTTCAATGTATCTGAATGGGGAGCCACAGTATGATACGTGGTTTAGAATATGGTGCCTGAGGCATCTACAATCGAGCAATCTGAACGTCAGATCGGCACACCATTCCTTGCACCTGAATCAGGGATTGTCATTCAAGGATACGATGCAACTGAAGACACATTTGACATGCATACAGGTTCAGGTGGTACCCCGCGTCACCCTATTCATGAGGAGGCTTGTGTGGCAAGGACCTTAATGTAGAACCACTGAATGATTTGCTTTTGTTGTTTGCAATGTTGTTTCCCAACAGTCCATTGATAATTACCCGCATATGTACCGCCAAAACTGGCTGATCGTCAAACATAGCACATCTTCTGCCTTTGTTCCCAGGCACCTCCAGACTTGACCGAAAGGAATGTACAGCCTCCTAGATCGAGAAAGGCTCCTGACGCCCATCAGGTGAATGACGTCGATTTCCTGAAGCGCGCTTGCGAGCAAGTGCGCAGCAGCAGGCGGATGTCTGGATTGGAGACAGTGTATGCAGGGTGCAGAAGGATTCCCGAAAGGTTCTGCAGGGCAACTTTCCACCAGGTGTATACTGTACTTGCAGCGCGTGAAACCCAAACCCTGGGCTTTGTCCGTGGCTCGCAGTTGGTCACTGTCGCAATGGGAACCCTGCAACTCCAGAGTTCAAAAAGGTCTTGGGGTCCAGGATTCAAGGTTTGAAGGTTTTAGGGTTTAGGGAGTAGTCTACTTTGGAGCGAACACCTTTTCTCGGACCCCTCACCACGGCCAGCATCATGAGCATCAGCTGGATCTTTGTTCACATTAGTTTTACGGATCCCTACCATCCTCCAGGATAAGATTCTAACTGCAGCGCATACAGTAGAGGCCCTTTGCAGGGTATATGCGCCCTCCCCCCCCAATGAGAGGCGCTTCCTGAAGTGGACCTACGCCTTTGGCAGCCTGGCACAAATTCCGCGGCCTTGTGTAACATATGGGGGTTTACCAAAATTAGGGGTACTTTTTGGGGGGTCCCCAGAATAAGAACTATAGTAGGTTTGGTCTATATTCGGGTCCCCTATCCAGGACAATTTGTGCTCCTGGCTAGGTCACCCTGAGCCTTCTCCCTACTGCAGACCACCCAAAATGTAATCCCCGTGCCATCTCATACAACAGTAAGCTGTGGGAAGTGCAATGCAGCTGCAGATTCGTTGGTTCAACCTTTAGCCTTGGTTTGCTGGGAGATCCTGGAACACCAAGAGCCAAACCTGATCCTAAGTCCGAAGTTTCGCACACCTTCCTCCTTGATCTGACATTTAATCCACGGCAAGTCTTTTCAGAATTCCCGAACTTTCAAGATTTGAGAGTGTCAGGTAGGTGCCATACCCGCGGGTTCTGGAGGTTTCTCAAAGATGGCAGAGATGATTTTGTGATTCTCCAGGAACGTCGAGAATTGTGAATGGCTTGTGGAAGACTTTGGAAGTACTGAGCCAGTCTATCTAGTTCAGGCCTGGTATGTTGTGTGTGGCAGACTTTGAGCACCGAAACTGCAACCCTCAACTCTGAACCCGAATGCCGAGAGTGTAAACTCTAAACCCTAACCGTATGAGCTATAGTCTAAACTTCTGGTATTCTCTTTGATAAGCCGTATAACACAAACCCTATATAGCCCAATATACTACCCCTTTTGAGGAGTTTAAGACTAGAGCTGGTATGACTCCTCAACCCCATGGCAGTTAAGTCGAGGCTTCTTCGCCACATATGCGTCTGATCAGAGGAAGCTGTTCGAATTCCATCAGGCCTGGCTTAAGGTGCTTGTGGTGATGTGTGTAGGTGTGCATACAGTGTTCAGGCTGCGGGATGTAGAGTTTGGGGACCCAAGGTTTAGCTTTCAGGATTCAGCGGTTTGGGTTGAGAGTTGCACCGAAGGCCTCCTATGTCATTTCTATCCCTTGCAGACCCTTTTGAGCTCCCCGTTTGCTTGGGGTTAGAGCCTGCTATCTGCTAGGAACCCAGAACCCAAGGCTCCCATGCTTCCGCAGAGCCTTGAAGTGTGAACAAGTTAGGGACATTGGTTCTCCCTACTAAACATACTACAAGGATGATATTCTTCCTTCCCCAAGCCCTCCACTTTGTATAGACGAATCATGCGATTCACGACCCAATGTCGGAACCCAACCTGCAAATTCCTGTTCTTCCTACTTCTACGACATACGCAAGGGAGCTTCTCCAAAAGGTTCCCAAAGTAATCCCAAAGGGGCCCCTGTCATGACCCGATAGTCCGAACATGTCCGCCGGATGGGTTCTGCAGTTTGCAGGCCCTCGTTTTTTCCGAGACTACCAGAACAGATTTCTGGTAGTGCTTACTCCTATTTCCTGCGGCTTTTTGCATACTATTATCGTATAACCCTAATGAATCAGTAAAAGCCTCCCGGCCATTCCTAATATGATATAGATCAAGAGGAATTACAGATGAATAACAATGTCAGCCTGCTTCTCAGAAGACCTCAATCCTAAACCCTACCCATCAGGCGCAGCTTGAAGAGACACTGGAGAGGCTCAGTGACATCCTGGACCAGCCAGGGTGACCCATTCAGGGTGTGGGGTGGGGGGTGTAAAGCTAGCTATTGATATCGGGTTACGGTATGGACGGCTTATGGTTCAGGTTTGAGGGGTAAACTCTAAACCCTGAATCCTAGTTTCCATGTTATTTTCATGATCCCGATATAAACCCAATATAACCCTAGTATTATCCCAATGGGTATCCATATCCCCTAAACCCCCAAGGGGCTTTGGAGTAAGGTTTTCAGGCTTAGGCTGCAACCGTGGCGGAAGGCTGGGGTTCAGCGAAATGAGCTATAGTCTAGTCTAAATTCCTTAAAGGGGTTATATAGGGGAGTATTATAGGGGTTATTAAGGGGGATGCTAGGAGTTCAGACCATAGCTCATATGTACGTCTGTGCCTCAGCACTTCAACTCGGCCAGATTCCAAGCGACTCCCATGTTTTACGTATACTTTAGATCCCTCATTGGGAAGCTTCAAAGGACACCAGGATGAGCTGGGTGGCGTTAATATTCCTCTAAGTTCATCTTATCTAAATAGTAGCACCATGAAACTTGACCTCGGTCCCCCCCATGCTTGCGTATTGCCTTGAAGACTTTCATCCCCAAAGTCCTTGAGGGCAAGAACCGCGAGACCGACGCAGTGCAGCCCAACGACTCTCCCACCCCCTTTTCTAAAGCATCGCAGGCTCCTCAACTGTGGGTACATACAGGCTAGATACCGGGCAAAGAGGGGCCCAAATTATGGGCCAGACTTTGTACCTTGGACTGGCTTCTTGTGCAGGAGAACACGAGATGGGAGTCCTACCTTCTCACCGAGGCATCCCGGGGCCTAGGCTTTTGGGGGTATATATTATCCAAATAACAGGTCCCTGTAGATACCGCCAACATACTATACTCATTTTTAGAGGGACCGCAGAAAGTGATCGACAATTTTAGGGTGTTGGGGCTTGGGGGTATGTTGGCTAAATTTCAAGGCTTGAGGCATCGTGCAGAACCGTAAGCATGTCTGTACAGGCCCATAAACGGATTCCTATGTGTCTCATGTACAAGAATATGGTCTTTCTTAAGCCAGGGGACCCCTATATAGACCCCAACATATTATAATCCTGAATATGGGGACCCCCAAAAAGGTACCCCTAATTTGGGAAATCCTAAACCCTAAACCTTAAACCTTAAATAGTAGTTTCCATTTTCTGTTCCAATATCCTTATATAACCCCTATACTTGTTATAGGGACCCTAATTTTGGAACCCCCCACACAGGGTCCACCAACTGGAGGTGCTCTCCTGCCAGCCCTTCTACGACCTGCGAGCTCGCGTGCGCTCCGGCTGCAAGCGTGTTTCTATTGACTTCCCCAAAGGGTCCATGTACCAATAATTAGGTACGTGGGATTTGGGTAATAGTAATTCTGATACAGGTGCCATCCGCTCGCGGCTGAGTCAGGTCCAGGTTGTACCTTGCTTACCTTTCAAATTTCAAGGACTGTGCCCCTGAGGCTTTATGTCGTTTTCGTGATTCCACCCTTTTAGACAGCGAGCCATATTCTAGGGCTCTAAAATGCTAATCTCTGAGCCCAAGCCCATAAGCTGCAAGCCGCAAGCAAAGAAGACATCTCTTGGCTTGCGGCTGAATGCGTCTTGCTCTTGCAGGCCAGTTGGGGGGTAGTTGTTACCTAAGCCAGCCCTCGAGCGGACGGTAGCCAGTAGCCTTTGCAGAATCCGTGTTAAGTAAGCTGGGGTTTTACATCAGTTTGGGGGAGCGTAACTGCGGCTGCTGGGATTCTTGCCGGGAACCATTACAAAAATTCAGGTCCGGCACAACTTACAATCATGGCATGCCTCTCTGGTGCCTGAAGTTGCTAGGGAGCGAGAGCCCGACTACTGAGTACTAAGGTCCGCTCTGAAGCCCCAGGGTAAGTGTGACGCGGGCGTACTGCACCATGCTGCAGGTACAGCCCTTCTTCAATCAGACGTTTTTGTTCCACACGTCCAGCATGCAAGTATACAGAAGGCTCTTAAACCCTAAACCCTAAATATACAGAAGCCTCCTGATTCCAAACCCGAAAAGCCACTCCATAGACCATATCCGCAGCGTTCGAGAAGAACAGGATCAGTCTGACTGGCGTTGTCCACGACTTCTTCAGCAAGCTCCAGGCGTTTGATGACAATGCCTGGCTTTCTGTCCCTTCCAGTTGGCTGGACCCCATAGTAGGTATAGCGGGTTGATGAGAATCATGTCTTGAATTGGCAGGAAGGTGCACTGAGCAACACAGATGTTGCAATGAATTTAGCTGTTTGTTTTACGGGCAAAGCCCTTCTATTGCTCATGCAGGAAATGCACTTTGCCCCCCCCCCCCCGCCCCCGCCCCCAGTTGTGGCAATGGCGTGAATGCCCTTCCGCCCTGTGTAAGATAAACATTGCGGCACAATCTTCATGCTTATCAGGAAGCCTCCTGACCACTCGGATGCTCTAATCCAACCAACCCAAAAACCATGCTTTCAAAGTCTAAACCCTTTACCCTTTACCATCCTGAAAAATCTTCAGAGTCATGCTACCCGGCCCATCACAGTTGGGGATTGAACGAATGCTGACCAGCTCTGGTGTCTTGAAGAAAGGGTGCACCCTGAAACATTGTCTGGAGGCTCATAGCATCCCTCTGAACACATGCAAACAAAATGGAGTTTAGGCCCATTTCATGTACTGTAGGGGCCTAAATAAGTACCAATATTATGGCTCCATATTCCTTGTATAATTACAGTATATGGTACCTCAAATTGACCTCAAAATTATATTGGTATTTATTTAGGCCCCTGTAGTACTGAACTATCATGATCCGTTGGAGGGAAGCCCCACCTCGCGCTGACCCATGGGTATCTGTCTGAGAGTCCTTGCATGGGGGAATCCCTAAGAGATGGATGACGAGGTTGCAGCCATCCCATTTAAGGAGGTGTCCTTGAAGTGATTGTCTTGAGAGCCCGCCCAAAAATGGCCAACGCTTTAGCACACGTCTGCCATTGCTGGTTGTTAGTCCGGATCGGAGGCATGATAGTTTCCATGTTTCGTTTGCATTCCTTCAGCACGCCAGGAAGCACTGCAGCACGACACCTTGCTACAGACAGGCTCAGTTTTTCGCAGAGCCAGATAAAATTCAGGATTATGGAATCCGGGAAAGTTGTGGAATGCTTCTGCGGTTTCATGAGATCCCCATTAGGTATCCATGTTTGATTTGGTGGCTTTTGGCTTCAATCCACGGTTGGAATAGTGGAGGAATTTGAGTAGTGGCTTCAGGAAGGAGGCGAGATACCACTTACCCGTAGAGGTTGGAAGGCTTGTTTGATAAGATTCTTCTGAATGAGCTTTGCTTTAGATTTTGTCCAGATGCTGGAAATGCCTGTGTTTAGTGCTGGGAGGCACTTTCGGTTTGGTATCCTTGCATCCTTGGCCACGGATTTTCCGTCTTGATTAAAAACGGCCTCTTGGCACTTCAAAGCTTGTGTGCTGCCCAAGCCAGTCCACGTCTTGTGCACCACCTTTGGGCACCGGCGCCGGCGTCGGCGCCAGTATGTGGAAGTTGTTCAGAAAAAAACATGTCATTTGGGAGGTCTCTGCAAGGAGGACCTGTTCATGCTAGGGCAGGTCAGGTGGACCCCAGTTTTGAGAAACCCTTACATGAATGCTCCTGTGGGATTCGAAGCACCAAGCAAATCTTTAAGTACCCTCATCCTGGACATTTTATGTGAGCTATTGTGAACACTGGTGCTTCAATCGGACGCTTACGAGCAGATCTATAGGGCCTGCGTTTCACGAGGTATTCCGTGACAGTAGCCCATCCGCAGGTGTGCGTCTTGTATGGTCATCCGCCCGTGTGATCCCGTGTGTAAATGTGACATGGACCTGAGGAGCATGCATGTGCGCAGCCCAGCCCCCCACCGCTGGCACAGGTTCGCCCGCCACCAAGCGGAAGCTTCCAGCGTGAGAAGGTGATACACCTGCCTCAAATCCGGCCATTTTCGGCGCTTGACGACTTTCATGCCGTCTATCTGGCTGCAGCTTTGGTTTCACGCCGGCCTTGCCGCTGCGATGAAGATCAATTTTAGCAGGCGTGTTTGGGTCTTGGCCTAGGATTTAGGAGAAGGGGACTGTTTACTTGAAGTAGCCATGTGGGATCGCAGTCACTCCTCCTCCGAGAAGTTTCCTACAGCCTCTGCGCTATTCCCATCATTTCATTGGGTATGCCAGCCTAAGTTTAGAAGCTCCCACCTATGAAGAGGGACAACATTGGAACAGCCCCCGAGGCCGACACTACCCAGCACTGTCGCATTACATATACCCAGAGGGTCCGAAATGCCCAATTATCAAGCAAGTTTGGAAGTTGTTTTGCTTTGTTTTGTTGTTACTGTCAGTGTTGGCATTCTTGATGCCCCTTGAACTTGTACTTCTTGTTTCAAAAGACCTGCTGGCTGGGTGCTTGGGCCATCTGGGTTGCAGCTCTGTGCAGTCGAGCATTTTGCGACGGACGTGACCTGGGCAGCTTTTGTTAAAGAGCGTGGCTGGGTTGGGTTTTTTTCTCCTTGATGCATGGAGCTTATGTTTTTGTTTGGAACCTGTGGCGGACTGTGATACGTTATTGGGGTCCTCCTTAGGGACCGTATGTGAGCAGATTTGGCCAACTCCCATATGTGTCTTCTTCTGCTTGCTTACCCTGGAACCCCGGGGCGCTTTTGAAAAGTAGGACTCCAAAGTAGACCATGCTCCGGGGCTTGGGGCTCAGGGATATGAGGTGCCAGGCCTAGAAAAGAGAAAGTGAAATCTGAGCTACAGCTACAGCTATTCTGCGGTGCATTCATTGTGCTGTGGTGCTTTCTATGAAAGCAGAAAATCGTTTGTTGCTTCCAGGAGGTGAGGCAAACCACTGCAGGAGGACGACAGTATGTTGGAAGAAAGGCAGGGGCCTAAGTGATTGGAATAAGCGTCTGGGAACTATGGCATTGATAGAAGGAAATGAAGTACGTAACTATGCATTCTTCTACATTGCTGTATGCAGTAAGGTTTCGGTGAATGCAGGGTGAGGCCCCGGCGCAACTTGGCAAGCCTATTGCAGTCACTGAGTCACTGGGGGACTCTAAGCCACATAGCCTGAACCCTAAACCTTAAACCGTTTTTAGTTTCATCTCCCCCTTCTCGCTCGCAGCTGTAACAGGGAGAGCCGGCAGCACTGACCAGGCCTTCATTCAAGGAAGGTTCTTACAAGCACATGCAATCAAGACTGAAGCCTTGACTCCAGCTTCACCTCTAGGCTGAAGCTGGCTTACACACCCATTGGGGTTATATTGGGATAATGGAATGTAAAATGGAAACTAGTACAATGGGTTATACAGGGATTGTAGGGTATATATTGGGGTTCTGGTACAGGTATGCCGTTAGCAACATGAAGCTTCCAACACCACACCCTGAGTCTCAAGCCCTAAACCTAAAACAACACCTTGCACTGAACCTGAAGCCCTTCACCCCACACTTTTAACCCCGCACCCTGAACTGAAACCTCAACAGGTAATCTACTCGTTCCGCCGTACTTACATTACCTTAGCACCCCAAATCCCACAGATTCTGAGAGCACCCCCTTGAAACCCCTTAAAAGGACGCAGGAGATCCCTTGCGCAAATCCCACTTGCTGAGCCATGGCGGACCGTACCGCAGCCCTCCAGGCCCAAGTCGGACGATGCTGACCTCCTTATCAGGTTCAGGGATAGCGTGGAGAATCACATGGAAAAGAGAGGGAACCTCAGAATTGAATTTATACAGGGTTTACGGGGGTTCTCATAATAAGTACATAATTATAGGGGAACTTAAGTACAGCCATCATGGGTTTAGGGTTGCGGGTTCAGAGGGGTGAGATGGACCGGGATACAGGGCTCAAGGTTGAGATACACTAAACCTAAAGCCCCCCAAACCCCTAAACCCAAACCCCTAAATCGTAGTTTTCCATTTTCTTTTCCATTATCTCTATATAGCCCTATATTACCTTATCTTATCCCAATATAACCCTACATTCCCGCAAACCCCAAAACCCCTAAGCCAGTGCGGCTCTTCGGGTTTATGGGGATGTTTGGGTTCGGAACTCATGCTGCAGATGCCGAATAAGAGCACCTCAAGCTTCCACACCCCAAATTCTATATTGGGGCAATGTTGGGATAATATAGGGAGAATGGAAAAGAAAATGGCAGCTACTTTATAAAGCCCAAGAGCCCAAACCCTAGATCCTTGGTCCTAAACTTCCTCATCGTTGCTTGCGGACTTGATTGCCATTCCGGGTGCAGTCTTCCCCCCCAAAAGCATTTTTGGTGTAGCTTTGTTTTAACCCCTGGCCCAAAATCCTAGAGCTCACTGCGACGACCTTCAACGAAGAAGGCATGGGAATTCATTTCAAGGCATTACGCATGAGCCTCCCAATCAGGATGAACCTTGAGGTTCCTACCACTACCCAAAAGCCATTATGTGTCTTCCCTTACTATTCCCAGCGCCTGATAGGCGCGGATCGCGGCAGTCAAGTACCTTGGACCAGAAAGTGCTTCTGTCACTCACAGCTTCCAGCATCAAATAGGCCCAAGGCCAGGGATTCCGAATCCTTACTCCCTGCTGATTACATGGAGATCCATTGGCAACTTACAGATTGTATTGGGCTCAGGGTTTGGGATTGGTGTTGTTCTCGGCCTCAGGTTATGTGCTTCGGGATGTTCATGCGCTGCATGCATGCTTCTAAACATAGGCCATAGCAGAGAGCCAAAGGGCTCCACGCTAGCAAGCAGGACGGCTCAGACAATGTTTTGGGTCACAAAACTGACAAAATTCCCGGCCTTTACTGCTGGATACTTGCAACCCCCTAGGAGGAAAGTCCATGCACAAAACTCACGGCCGTATTGATGGCAGGACTTTGGCATCATTGTTGTCTTAGATGGTGAGGACAAGGAAGTATCAGAAGGCCAGTGCTTCCTTTCAGGGGTCCTGGCAAGTGTTTTCCGACACTTTGTCTGTGAGGATTTGCCCATCTTCCTTTTGAAGACTCCCCCTAGGCACCATCTACCCCCCAAGACCCCGCCACACAATCACGATTCCATCGCTTGAGGCCCGTTCCCGCGACTGTCCAGCTGCTGGAGAAGCAGCGGTTGGGCTGCAGGTATGATTAGTGTCCTTGCTATCCTTAGCCTTGTGGTCATGGTGATTATCATTCCCCTGCGTTAGGTTCGCTGCAGCCTGCACTTTTGCGCGTACTTGCGTGTTTTGAATCATTGGGGTTTGACCTAACTTCTGAGGAGGAGCGCAGGGGTAAAGAGGGGCTTGTATGATTGCATGGATTGTGTGTCAGGGTTATGTACTAAGAGCTTATCCCATGTCCAGAACTGTTAGGCACAACAGAGTTCAACAGAGACAGCAGCGATGGCAATGTTAGAAGAAGTGATAGTAGAAGTGCCGGCGAAGGCGCCTATGAGCATATTTCCCAAACGGCAGCTTTCTCGTTGACCAGGACCCTCCTTTGCCTCTTTCAGGCGTTGACAAGGACCTTTGCCTCTTTCAGGCGTTGGCAAGGAACCCTTTGCGCAGAAGATGTTGGAGTTTAGAAAAGACAGCCACATTTTTTGCAGAATTCGTTTTTGGCCGGAGATATTCTTGGGGTACGCAATGCAGAAATCAAATGCTAGGTTTGAGAAGGCACAGCGGTCGGCAGCGATTCACGTGTCCGCATGAATTTTGGTTGGTGGAAGGACTAGAGGATTGCGGGTAGACACAAGGCAACCTTCATTTTTGAAAATACCCCATACTATAATACCAGCTTCCCTTTTATTTTCCATTATCCCTATATAGCCCAATATTACCCCAATATTACCTATATAACCCCAATATACTATAGTAGTTTCCACTTTCTTTTCCATTATCCCTATATAACCCCAATAAACTAAAGTAGTTTACATTTTCTTTTCCATTATCCCATGTTCCCATCCACTGATCCACTGGGACACTTAGGCTGCTCAATGGCACGCAGACTCAGCTCTTCCTTGACGGGGGGTTTAGCGTTTTTGGGGGGCTTAGAGGTCCCACAAAGAATGCCTTTAGTCCTGGTTACAGACATAAAAAAGAGAGAATAAAAAACGTGGCTCATACAATTACAGACAAAGGGGTCCGTACTTTGAGCAAACTCTCATGTTAATCTTAAGGCCACTTGTGGCCTGACTTCAAGAGTTGGGGTTTTGTGGTCAGGATACGTGATGCCTGGGGCCAGAAGCAATGAAATTGCCTATGCACCTCTGTGTGGGCCCTCCACATGGAGCTTCACGAGTCTCTTGAAGTTGGGTGGCAATGCAGGTACTCAGGGTTGGGGTATGATTGCAGTTGCTTCACAAAAAGCCCGCACTCTTGACTGCAGTAAGAACTTTCAGGGAGGGTGAGGGATTCCGTGCTGTCCTGGCATACAGAAGTTGTGTGAGATGAGGCGGGACGAATGTAGGGCTCTGTCTGCATTTGTTCCTTTAGCTGTTGAATATATGCGTGCGCTGAAAATGTCTGCTGTACGGGATACCCAGTCCGGCAGGCCTTCCAAGCGGCTATCTTAGAAGCCAGTACAAGCAGAGCACGTAGAAGCTGCAACGGCTAACTTTGTGTCATTCTTGTCTGGCTGAGAGCATGGTGAATTACTTGCTGGTGAACTGGAGGACTGATTTTCATAGCCATCATGGAGATTGCTTACAATTCCCTATGAACCACAATTAAGATCAGCATCTCAGCTGCTCGCGCATGGATGCATGTAGCCTGTGATTCAGTAAGGCTTCACCAGGGACCATGCTGGGGTATGTGGTGAACAGAAAAGAAGACCTCTACCCTGGAAAGCTGCAGCTGAAACTGCCAAAGTCCAAAGCACAAAGGCTCGCAGGATCTTTTTAACCCGGCTGTTCGTCGTCTTGCCGGAAGTATTACCATACCTTACAGCTTCCATATGTGGCTGCGTGCTCCATGCGCTGTACACTAAGCTGTGTTGCTATCGCCACGTCGCGTACCAGCTGTGGGTACAGTGTTTCATGCTACAACTTTCTGCGAGTTTCTACAGAAACGACACTCTGTGAAGGGGACCCCAAGAATTTCTTTTGTATGTGCAGAACCAGCCCTGAATCCCAGTCCAAATCCTCATGTATTTAGAACGTTACCCATGGCCTGCCCTCTTTTAGAGACTCCCATGTTACATACTTCCTCAACCATGTTCTCGACAATCCTTTTCCCTAGGTCCCCATGGTTCCTTTTGAGAAGCCCCCTTGGATCCTAAACCCCTGAACTCTAAACCCCTAAACCCTAAACCCTTGTTCTTGCCAAGGCGACAGCGAAGTTCGAGCCCAAGGCCGGGAACTTGAGGATCTTCAGGAGGAATGATCTCACGATCTACCAGGACCCTCCTTGTACCCTTCAATAGAGGTATATGGCTTTTGATAGTGGGTATAGTGAGGGCAGACGGAGGGTCAAGGCACGTAGGAGGGTTTTGTAGGATATGAGTCAGCAAGTGGCACATTGCAGTAGAGGGGTAGCCTCGCACGCTTGAGGTTCTCTAGATCCCACGACGACCTTACAGAGCTAGCGTTTTATTCGGAACATTATGGTGCCTTGGGGGCACCGTGAATATCAGGGGCCACGTGATACAGGGGGTTCAAGTCGCTTTAAACTGCTGCACTCTTGAAGATCCTAGGGATTTTAGGGTTTCAGGTGTGGGGTTGTATACTATTAAGGTACTTGGAATACTTGGAATCGGAGTCTAGGAAGGATTCCTGCAGACCAGGGATGGAGGCCAGAGAGTTTGCGGCTCTAGTTTCGGGGCCCCACGGATCTTTAGAAACAAGTCAAATTTAAAATGTTGATGCTTTGGGGGAGAAACTGTGCTGTCCAACCTGGTGCTTGGTTCTAAGCCATGAACCCTAAGCCCAGGGTGTAGGTTTTATAGTTTACAGGATGTGTAGAGTTTGGTGGGTTAAAAGGGTTTATAGGCTTCATGGGGTTTCTACGTTTTGTGGTTTCAGTCTGTGGTTTCGGAGCTATAGAAATCCTAGAGCCCCAGACCTTGGACGCTGGGAGGCGTCGAGTCTATCACGAAGATCCGACCCCCTGCAGAGCCCCTCACGGATATGCTTGCGACTGGGATCAGGTTTCAGTCTTCTTTAAGATGGTGATTAGCATTATTTCTACTGTTATTATTACTATTTTTACCATTACTACTATGATTACTACTACTAAGAATTATCATTACTATGGTTTACATCAATGAGGGGCGTAATCTAGATCCCATATACTAGAAGCCTTAGGCCTCAATACAGATCCAGATATACTAGGGTCCTTATTATAGGGATTCGCTAAAAGAGTATCAGTCAGAACGCAATGGCAGGAACTCAGAAACCCTTTTGCCCTCCTTGTTGGGGTCCTACGGATGGAGGATGCGCCACATTGATTACATATCCGCTCTGACTTGTAGGCCCTTCTTCTTCCTCTGTTGCTGAGGACAATGCAACTGATTCTGGAAACATCTTGGATATGTCACCCAGTGCAAGTTCAGCTGTGAATGAAGCACCGGAATCTTCATGCGGGAACCTTCCACCGAAATCTGCATGATGGGTTGGATACGATACTACATAAGCGCCAACCCTTGTGCTGAGTCCTTGGAGTCCATGATAGTTCTGGCGGGACATCGCTCTAGACCCATATAGCCCCTAAATACTTCTCATACCATACCCATAGACACCAACAGCGCGCCCTGCGTCACCTCCTAGGCGCCGGCAAGTTGAGTCTCAAGCCGTTTGGTTCAAACCTTGACTTCAGAGTGCGAAGTCAAACATATTCCAGGAATATTCAGTGAGAATAAACACACAATGACACGCGCGTATAGACGAACTTATAGCCCAAAACTCCTATTCAAGTTCTTGAGACCCATGCATAAGGCACGGCTCATCCAGCATGAGAACTGGTCCTGGACTTAGATGGCTTGGTGTTGGGCTGGTCTGGATGCTTCCAGTATCGAGACGGCGCGCAATTACATACATAATGTCTGTATATGCATATATATATATACAGACGTATGTACACCCACATACATACGCGCATGCTCGCACGTTTACATATGCACGTATTACGTATGTACAGCTGCGAACATAAGCACCTAATTGGGAGACAGCTTTTGTGGCCGGCAGCTTTCCGGCTCTCGCGGAATCTTACCATCTCCCTAAGGATTCAAGGACCCAAATAATAGGGTTCTAGGCATTAATTTTCTAGTATGTGGGCCCCCAAACCCTATTATTTGGTTCCTTGGACCCTAAGGGATTTCATTACTTTGCAAGATGTCTAGTTGCGAGGTGCGGGGTTGAACAAACATGTTAGGTGTCACTGCCAGATGGTGCTGTGCATCCGCAACTTGCGCTCGCACAGCATGGTGGCCATGAACACTTGGTTGAAGAAGCCGGAATAAACAACAAAAGCTTCCTCTTGCCAACCCAATCCCCCCCCCGTGTGATATGCTTACTATAGGCTTTTAATCTCTGTGCTTTACCTCAGTTCTGGGCTTGTCGCATCTTAGCTGCCGAAAAGAGGGCTCTACTAAATTAGAAGAAATACTCGCATGAAAGGCCAACTGAAAATCTCTTTGCCCCTCAGGTTGCACAGAGCTTGTTTTGAGATATTTCACCTAGCCCCTACGCCTGCCGCTTACCCCTAGCCCCCTGCACCCTGCCTGCTACCGCGTACTGCGTACCTACATCCACAGGTACGTCCGCCGCACGGCAGCAGCTGCAACCGCGAAATGCGCGGAGCTCGAGGACACAGCCGAGATGGCGGTGCACAAGGCAACGCCAATGGAGCTTTTTCCAAACGGCTGGGAGTTGCCAAAACATGGGGTTCTTTGGATGTGCCTGAAGATAGTTTTACCCCTATGATTGTTCTAATTGCTTAATCGCTTGCAGAAAAATGGATCATAAGGGAGCCCTACTTTTGGGAGAGCTCCCAAGTAGGCTTTAGAACCCAAGGCATTGAGCCCCCCTAGTTCCTAAGCCCCTTGGGGCTTCAGTCTTCTTCAGTTTCCATGTTCTATTCCATTATCCCTATTCAGACAGCCTGTCAGGTGGCAGCAGCGCACCTGGAGGATGAGGCAGCGCTCAGAGGTAAAGCTTTGTGGCGTCCATTATACTATATTATAGTATACTGTACCAGAATATATTCTATTATGGTTTGCAAAGACTCCAAACTAATCCATGGCATGCTCTGTCTTTGCTTGCCACTTGAAGGCTGCCGCCCAGCTGGCACTCAGCCATGATGCCTTGCACAATTCCAATTACTCCACCCGAAGCCCTGAGCTATGAACCCCAAACTCTAAATAGTAGTTTCCATTTTCTTTTCCATTATCCCATATATCCCCTTTATGACCCTATATTATTTTAGTATGAACCACGCAACCGAGACGACGAAAGCCCGGGAACCTCAAGTCTCGATAGTCCTCCGCACCTCCCTTCCAAAAATGGAGAACCACAAAGTGTAATATAGGGTAATAGAGGGATCATGGAAAAGAAAGTGGAAACTACAGGGAGTATAGGGGTTATATAGGGGTTATATACGGATAATGGAAAAGAAAATGGAAACTACAGGGATTATAGGGGTGATATAGGGATAATGGAAACAACTATAGTTGGTTATATAGGGATTCCCATCCCGGCCTCGAGAGGATCCTGATGTTCGCATCTGCGTGGCTCGGTCGCTTTTCGCCATGCAGCGCGCATCCGTCTCTCAGGCCAGACAACCTTGGATTCAGGCTTTATAGGACTATATAGGGGTTATATAGTGATTTAGGGGTTAGGGGGTTAAAGGGGTTTGGGGATTTAGGGGTATAGAGTTGGTGAAGTTCGTAAATATTGCCTACTTAAAGGTTCTTAAGTCTATAGATATTGCTTACCTGTGGCCTTTTTAGCATTGCAGGCAGCCATGCAGAAGATCAATTGGAGATGAGGAGTAAGCTTGGGAGTCAGAATTTACGGTATTGGAGTTGGAAGTTTGGGTAGGGGGTTTGGGTGTGGCATTTTCTTTTATCTGGCTTAAGGTTCGGGGTGGAGGGTTTTTAGGACAGGAGAAGCAAGGCTCACAGGCAAGATTCCTTTGGTCAAAACCAGGGTGTTGAAAGCAAAGCTTCATTCCTTGGCAGCATAAACGCGTACGGCAGCCAACGCAGCGAATTCCTTGCCATAATCTCGTTCAGAGCACCTGATATTCTCGCATCGCTCTGTCTTCGTCTTTGTCTTTGTCTCTGCATCTCTCCCTCCTTGCTCTCTCTCTCTGTCATTCTCTCTCTGTCTCTCTCTCTGTCTCTCTCCGTCTCTCTCCGTCTCTCTCCGGCTCTCTCCGTCTCTCTCCGTCTGTCTCCGTCTCTGTTCGTATCTCTCCGTCTCTCTCTCTCTCTCTCTCTCGCTCTCTCTGTCTCTCTCTTTATCTCTCTCTTTTTTCTCTTTTCTCTTTTTTCTCTTTCTCTCTTTGCTCTCTCTGCTCTCTCTGTCTCTCTCTTTTCTCTCTTTGCTCTCTCTCCTCTCTGAGCACTCTCTCTGCCCGCTCTCTCTCTCTCTCTCTCTTTCTCTCTCTTTCTCTGTATATATATATACATATAAACTTATATATATAGATATACACAAATATGCACGCGTACGCACGTCGCACGTACAGATACTGCGTTAGGTAATCAGTAAGCAAGAGAGAAGGAGGCCCCACAAGACAAGCCTGTAACCTGTACCTTGCGTCCGCATCTGGTGTCACGGAGCTAACGTAGGTGTGTACAATCATTGGAGAGATCTTGGCCGCGAGCATAACCACGGAATGCAGACCGGCGGTCATGAATCTTGGTAGTTGTTCCACGGGTGGCAGCGGTATTCGTGGCAGTTGCAGTATCAGCAGCAGAGGAGCGACCAAGGTAAGTCTTGCTTCGGATGGCCACCTCAGGATCTCAGGTCCATGTTTGTTGTTCCGGATTGCATAAGTAGGAGGAAACCTTGAACAGTAGTACAGTGGTCTTCATCTGCTTGCTCGTGATCCCGTCTTTCAGTCCTTAAGGCCTACACAGCACAGGCCGCCCTGAATGCTGAACCCTACACATTGGTCATTGAATTCCTTGCAGAACACCAGATAGCCCACTTGTGAGCCTGCGTTGAACGACAGGTGCCACCCAAAAGCCGAACGCTGAACATTGTCAGGCTGGGAGGAAGGGATTGATTTAGATGTTACATGTATTTCCAATCCTCATCAGAGTTCCGTCATGGCTTCATCGTAAGCATTTGTACTTTGCCACAGTCATTGCTTCGGTTTCTATGGGAGATTTTGAAGCAGACTTCAAGGTTGAGATGGAGAGCATCCGGCATCTGCAGGAATTCAGCCTGTAGGGACGCTGTCGAAAGTACCCAGCTGCACCCAGCTGCAGACCAATAGTCTCCTGGTTTGAACTGAGTCTGCGACACCTTCCTAATGGTCCTAATGTCTCTGTGGAGCCACCAGCGGAGCTTTTGTTTCATCAATCTCGCGAGCATGATAGATGGAGTTCTTTGCTACTTGTAGGACAAGAGTTCAAGCTTTGAGGCCAACCAAATGGAAATTGATTGTAGAAGTCCGGCCGTTGAAAGCCTGAACATTCAAGCTGCTGCCTTACACTGCATCATAGTAGTGAGCGTCAAGCACTCATCCCGGTCGGCAGCGGGCTGCAGCCACTAGCCTAGACCCTGTTTAGGCACAGATGCCAGAAACACCAAGCCCAACGTGCCATGTTGGTGGCTTCCAGAATTAGAGGTCCCCCTTATACTGAAGACTTTCGCACATTGAGGTCTATGTTGGTCCTCAACCTATGGAAGCCCCTTTTTTTGCTCCCCAACAGAAAAAACTAACATCGTGCAGGCGTGTCTTTAAGACCAATGAGGAGATCGAAGGCCCGGAGGGAGGGATCCTGATGGTATGGGAAGTTCCTTCAGAGGTTCGACTTGGGTGCAGGGCTTGCCCAGACCCCGCAGATTAAGCAGAATAATGGCCCAAAACTTCTAAAGAACGCCAAACGAACAGATTCTGCATCATACTTGGGGGGTCCAGGTAGGGGTCTAGGTCAGGCACCCCCCCTTCCCTGGCCCTCACTATTCAACTCATTGTGTGATGCGTTCTTGCCCGTGTTTTCTTTTCGCATAAGAAGAAGCCAGACTACAGAAAACATCCTAGTTCCAAGCAGGCGATCGCCTATCTATACAGTAGTCCCTTGTGGTTGCTATCGTTGGATCATAGAGAGCGATGATAGCAATACGTAGTCCTAGATGCACGTATGCGGGACTCTGATCTTGAAGTGGGCCCTTTTTTCGCCCCAGTGACAATACCTCGTAAGATGATAAACGTGATCTGGACGCGGTAGTGGTGTTGAAGGAGGGAAATTCATGGGCTGAGAACTATTTCAGAATGGCTCAGCTTGACAAACAAAGCAGCTCAAGACATCAGACATCAGACATCCTTCAGGGATTTAGTAGTCAAGCACGTCATTGCTGACGAGACCAACTTACAAAGCTTCACCCCTCAGGGTCCAAGTACCTCATAGTCATAGACTCCAGTCAAACCTATACTACAACCACTACTAGCGAAACCTTAAGTACCTAACTATCGAGCACTGGGAACGCAAATAAGGAAACCAAAAAGGCCCGAAGGCCTTCCTCTCCCCAGTTGTGAGGTCATTGACTTTCACCCAGCACAATCCTGAACCCTGATGTAGAAGCTTGAGGACTTGTCAACATGATTCCCTCACTGCCTTTGCAGGACCTCGCATCTCTACAGAACTATAGTGTTCTCCACCCCCGAACCTTATTCTAACTGTTTAGGCAGCTACATTAAGCCCATGAAGACCCTAACCCTTCACGCCTCTACGCCAGAAGAGCGTCGAGCAGCGGAGGAGCTGTTTTTCGGCTTGACAAGTATTTGGGAGTGGGCTTTAGGTTTTCGGCCCAATAATACAGGGATATAAAGGGGATTTATAGGATAGTGGAGAAGAAAATGGAAACTACTATTTAGGGTTTAGGGTTTAGGCCATATAGTGGACCATCAATGAAACGGGGGTGGTTTGCATTGATTTGGGATTGGGCTAAGGGACTTGTGGAAGCCCTCCTGACGGGCGGTATTATATAACGCGCCGCCATGTGAGAGTTAGGGTTTGTTTGGGGAGTGTGTTTCAGCGATCGACACACTGGATTGTTCTCCGCTTTATGTACTATTGCCAGTGGAAAAGGGTAATGGGTTCCGCCTATTCAGCCACTGATGTGGAGAAGGAGGCAGGCCTGAAAAACCCAGAGCGTTGGTGAGATAATGAGTCTCCTGTAGCTTTGTGGACCTGAAACTTTAAGCCCGAAACCGAGTCAGGATGTGTCCTTCAGGTTTAGGGCTTCAGGGCTTCGGCTTTTCAACTTAGGGTGGGAGCGATGATATGGGGATATTTATCCAAAGCAGGGGCCACAGGGGGACCCTAAGGATATGTAGGCATTCTTATAACGCGACCTAAGGTTTATGAGTTATATGGGAGTCTTCTTAGATACTGGGGGCTTGAGGGTTCATGATGTAGGAAGCTGAGGCTGGATGAAGATGCTCCCCTCCCCACATATCGAAGTCGGGAGCTCAGACAGTGGGCAGTGTTCAAAGCTGCGCGCATAACAGGGACCCCTAGAAGCCCTTTACGATCCCCCATAAAACAGTTGGGGGAGAGCCCCGTGATTCGGGCTCACCTCTTTGGTTACTAGTCATCGTGCGGAAGGGAACATCCTGTAGGGATTAGTTTCTTGCCGATTCCTTTAGTCTTATAGGGGTCCATGTCCGCATTCCCTGCTAAGGGCGAGGTGTACGTGGGCGGTTGTCAACATTGGGATGACCTGGGGGGCAAACCATGTCGAGTGCTATCTGTTGAACGCCTCCAGATTACCTCCATAAGGAGAACCAGACAAATCTCAACAACACCAGAGCTCCAGGCGACGACAGCATGCAGAACTGCGCCCTGGCAGGGGCTGTGTCTGATGAGGTTGGTGGCCTTGCAGTACAGGACGGCTTCCGTGGGGGATATGGGGTTGAATCGCCATAGGCCTCAGCCCGGGTTGAAGATAATTTGTTATAGGGATTATATAGGGTCATATAGGGTTATATAGGATTAAAAAGGCTAAGTAGCGTTGTGCCCAAAGCTTTCGATGCAGAATTTGGGCGAAGAGGCTTGTCTTGTTGTGATGACAATCATGGGGAATATGTGCCATTGCCTTGAACTGGGCATGATGACTATGATCTCATAGGCGTGGCCCTGGTGATGTTCACTGTAGCTGTACTCGGTCACGTGTTTTTCTCAATGGGACCCTGCTTCTCTGGTTGTATCTAATCGTATCTAATAAAGTTGGTGGAGCATGGTGTGTGCGCAGAAAAGGCTCCTGGCGAGCTTCTATGAGCAAAAGTCTAAACTCCTTAGAAAGGGTGGTTACTTTGGGGATTCTACAGGGGACTACTGTAGGGCAGAGGTTACTAAGGTGGATACGAGGAATTTAGACAATAGCTTACACAGGGAACCTAGGAACTCGGTTTGTTGCTGAAGCACACTGCTACTGGCATTTTCTGGGCAAGAGCCGCAGTTCTTTTTTCTTCCTAGCAGTGGAAGCTATGGGAACCTGTCGAGGAACACTTGGGGTCCTTATAGCAAATGTCAACATGAACGTTTCAGCAACCTTCGATGAACCCTCAATCATGAGCTTGACAGTACCCCAGATGCGGTGTCCCCCAACAACATCGTGCCATGGATCAAATTCATCAAGAGGGGGGCCCCAAAGCAGAACCCAGCATATTCCCATCCCTATCAGAGGACCTCATCAAAAAGAAGGCCTCTTGTTTCTTGAAACCTCCATGCCGTTTCAGGAGATCGCAACCCGCCTGGCGCATCAGAACCCGCAGCTAAGACCGCATATTTGGGGGTAATATAGGGGCCTAAATAGTTACCAATATTATGGTTCCATATTCCTTGTATAATTATAGTATATGGTACCTCAAATGAGCAGCGTTTTTTGAAGGTATGTAAGGGCTATGATGGAAGTGAAGCTGCAAGAGTGCTCGCGTAGCCTCTTGCCTGCAAGGCGTAGTTGTGGCGTAGTTGCGCGTAGGCACCTATAATAGTCTCGTCCGCGTAGTCTGCGTAGTTGGTGTGTTTTGTGAGCAAGAAGAGGTTCGTGCTGCATAGAATTGTCAATAGCCCAGGAATGCCGCGTAGTCCGCGTAGGCAGCACGATAGCAAGAGTGTGTTCGCATAGTCTGTTCTGCAGGGAAAACAGCAATCCGCGTAGTTCGCGTAGGCAGACTCTCTTCGTACAAAGACTTTAACCTTAAAAAAACAATGCTCAAATGGACCTTAATTATATCGGTAATTGTTTAGGCCCCTATAGTAGGATTGCTTCAGGGCTGGCCTTCCTAATCATGGCCTGTCAATGTCCCAGGTTGGTAACGTCTGGCACCTGTTGTTATGGGATCGGGCCACACAAATTACTGATCAACATTTTTCTGTGGAGGTCCTGAAGTCAAGCTTCTTCTTCAGCCCTTCTGGAAGTGTTTCCGTCATGTGGTTCTTTCAAGATGTTCGGCGAAGCCACATTGGAGTACCTACTTGCCGGGAGTTGCGGAGTGTCCCTCTCAAGAATATTATTTTTGGAGCATCCGCGCCCTAACATTTGGTTGGTCCAGAACTTCTTTGTGACTGCATTCTCGGGGCAAGTCTCAAGGACTTTGAGTTGGGAACCCTCTGCTGTTGGGCCTTTGTTCTGAACACTCCAGGAATTCTGAGCTGTCCGCTGTAGGGATACTTTGCAGGTTTGGCTCTGCGGGGACACTCTGGGTTTGCGCACTTCAGGGACAATGGGTTAGTAGGGAAGAAGGAAATATAGTTTGTAGGGTTTTTTGGAGGAATATATTATGTACATACATATATATATATATATATGTATATATATATATAGAGGTGGAGAAGAATATGTCGTGGAAAGTTCTGACAACCCCACACCCTAATCCTTAAACCTTAGACCCTAAACCCTAAGCCCTAAACCCTTAAAACCTTAATGTTTGGCAAACCCCAAGTGTGAATCCCTTTACATGATCGCCGTGTGCAATCCGTAGAAGGAACTCTTCAATCCCTTCATTTGCAGTCTAGATGCCTGGCAGCTCCAAGTGCGCTCCCCGAGTATCCCCGACTGCATTTGCCAATCATCTTCTTTTCAGGGCTGCCATGCCCATGGCCTTGCCCTAGGGTTTCCGTGTTTGAGGGTTTTACGGTAGTTTAAAGCACACGCTCATTTCCTTAATCCCATTCAGATTCATAGGACCAACCTTACGCCAGGGAAGAGAAAAATCAACAACATGAGGCGGCGCAACTCTGAGCAGGGGCCACTGTAGATGATTGAGTTTCACCATGAACCCAAGTTTTAGCTCTGAGCCGTTGGTCCAAAATGTTCCTCCTCAACAAGAGAGAGAGGCAAGGGCAACCCCCAACCGACTCACCCTACACACGAAATCTGTTGTGCTTTTCGTAGTCCCTACCTGTGCTTAACATGATATTTTCGATTTGAGACCCTCCAAGCCCTGAATTTTTGCCTCCAACAGGAAAAGCATCTCAGACCCCAAGCATCAAACCTCAAGTGTCTGAGGGACATCCGGGAGCTTGCCGTCAACACCTTAGCTCAGCTCGCGGAGGCTGCTGCACCTTATGGCAAGACGCCTGGCTGCACCCCAGGAACGCCCATGGGCCAGGTGGAATTTACGGTGCTCATCAGGGTGGGGTGCTCGCCCCATCTCACGCTGACATGTCTTGAGTGGGTTTCTGCATATCAGCACATTATCAGTTTCCAGTGTAGCAGGGTGCCATGCCGTAAGTTGAAGCTGTCCGCGGAGCGTTGGGCTGAAGGGCTGCAGGATGCATCGTTAGACTGTGTTTGGGTAGAGGCTTCCCTGTGGAAGTGCTGAGCTGTACCCTCAGGCCCTACACTCGATGTGTAAGTACAGTTCAGTTGTTTCGGTCTGTCATTAACTTCTCTTCTGCGGTTGAGCTACGGCAAGTTTCCCAGTGTTTGCTTGACAACGGGCGATCCTCCTTTACTTACTACCCTTGCTGCAGGACTATACCCCAGCCCACTGACTGAATGTTCCAAGAGAACAGAACCCCCAGAAGCGCTTCAATGTATACATTCCTTAAACCCTCAACTTGCCCTCAACCCTAAAAGCGCTGTATTTTTCAACCGTTTACACGCAAAACCCTTTGAGCCCGGTGTGGCTCCCCTTTGAGCCCTCTTTAGCCCTAAAGCCCTCTAGACCCTACAGCCCTTAATCCCTAAACCCTAAACCCTACGGCGCTTACTGCCTTGAAAAGCCCTGGAGATACCCCCCCGGCCCCCCGAGTGCTATCTCAGCAGAGCCTTTGGCTCTCAGGAAGTTGGGCCAGCTGGTGGCAGATCCTGAGGCTCTAAAGGGGCTTGGGGTCTAGGGCTTAGGGATTAGGGTTTGGGGCCAGAGTTTGGGGCTTAGGAGTTTAGGGTGTGGGGGTTTAGGGCGGTTTTAGGGTTGGGGTTCAGGGTTTGGGGTTGCAGGTATTTTTGCCTCAGGGACTTTACAAACTCGTGCGGGTCCCGAAATCTTGATACCCAAATTCCCTTCAAAGCACCATAGAAACGTTCAGGCCCTCCCTTGAAGCAACTTTTTGGGAAGGTGAGTGCAAAGTCATTACCTCTGTCTGTGAAAAGTTCGAAGCCACATCGACACTACATTGGAGGCGCTTCCATGTGACCATTCGCCCGATGGTTCAGAGTTTGTGAATTCTGTACTTCTGCCTCCCATTAATCCCAAGGACGCCCCACCCTTAAGAAAAGCCAAACCCCTATCCGCCTATCCACCGCCTTGCAACGGCAGATTCCAGTCTGCACCGCTGCAAGCTCTGCGTTTGAGCAGCTTGGCCCACACGCAGATGGGGGCATCGAGGACAGATCCTCCACACTTTTGTGTATAAGGGGCCATGAGCATGGTACCATCACAGGGCTGTCTCCCACTCCTTATAAGATAAAGAGGTTCAGGGGTGGTAGCGTAGAGGGGCATGGGCTGGGCCAGAATGTATGTCGGGTTTTGATGGTGGCTAAATACAGCCATCAGCTGAGTAGTCGTGTTTGGCGTGGTATGTCGCCAATACTCTGTACAGGTGAGCATGGTACATGATGCTTGAACAATAGTTAAAAGAGCCAGCACCACCGCCATCATCATCACCATAATCTCAGCATCGCTTTACACCGGCGCACCTCCTTTCGTGTTCCGCTTTGGGGTACTTCTGTGCCATCATGGCTGGCGCACTTTACCGGGCCGGTTGACCCCAAAGATGAACCATGAGCCCTAAACCAGGAAACAACCGTAGTGAGCTCAAAGCTAACCGCTGAGCCATGCTCGCTCAGTTCCAGGAGTTGGTGAAGATTCTGGGCCACCAGCAGGACTGCCGCCACCTCCTTCCAACCGCATTAAGACAGCAGGCCTTCTTGACATGGCTGAATATCTATGGTGTGATGATGCTTTTCTGTACTTCCCGATGCAAGATGACACAAAGATAGCAGTCGTTCGTATTTGGTCTGTTGTTCAGGCAAGGGTATATAACTTTCCCGCTTGACTTAGGACGTATTTTGAAAGTCCCCTATACGCTCTGAAATGACCCTGCCCCCCACGTCCTGAGCGCAGGAGTTCTATCGCAGGCAAGCGCACAAGACGCTGCTTGCTGCTGGGCTGGAATGCTGAACATTGGTGTGCTGCTTTGACGGCGTACTTGTTGGTTGCAAGTAGGGAACGAAGGAAAGGCAGTGAAAACAACAACAACTACCTGAATGGGGGTTATGTAGAGGTCATTCCCTCTAACAAGTAGTAAGCTTAGGGCTGGAGGTTTAGCTACAGGGCTTTCAGGTTCTGATGCCTTACTACTTATGGAGAAAAGCATTAGCAGGCGGACCATCACAGAAAAATCTCAAGAAAAAACAGAGTTAGCTGCTTTCCAACTTCAGAGGCCATTCACCTATAGTTCTTTTTGAG
Organism: Symbiodinium pilosum; assembly: GCA_905231905.1. Lineage (NCBI taxonomy): Eukaryota > Dinophyceae > Suessiales > Symbiodiniaceae > Symbiodinium > Symbiodinium pilosum. Next base: position 188,910 of record CAJNIZ010006668.1, on the reverse strand, counting down.
TAGATAGAATATGGGGTATTTGGGGGATCTTATTACAATATACCCAAAGCCATATTCGATCTACTTAAGGGGGGTTATTATAACCCTAGGCATGATTCAGGCCTTTCTTCGATAGAGTCACGACGCACCTGCTTCGTTCGCTGAGGTTTGTGCGCGTCAGTCGGGCGAGGAGGTTGTGAAGTTCAGCATCAAGTGAGTCTCCAAGTGTACACATCAGAAGCATCACAGAAGGGGTTTTCACGTGGACTATGTGGGATAGAGATTGACGTCATGTTTTGGGGGCATCAAAGAGAAGCGTCCAGAGTGAGATAGTCCTATGTTTTGGCATCTTGCCTGCCTCCGACATTCAAAAAAAGAATGGACAGATAATTGAAGCATCATTTTTCCGGTCAATACCCGCAGACTGTGCCTGATCCAAACGAAAGCCCAAGCCCCAACAAATGCCTCTGTAGGGCTTATGTAGGGGTTATCAATATGCCCACTGTTTCCATTTCATCTTCCATGTTACTGTCCATTTGATTCTCCATTATAAGGGTTACGTTGCACCTTCAGAGCTACTGCAAGGAGTTGGTCCTAGCATTCTTTTTTCCCAGAGGGTCCCTGTACCCAATAATTAGGTACTTGGGATTTGGGTTGTAGTAATTCTAGTAGAGATGATTATTGGGTACTTGGACCCTTAGGGTGTTTAGAATCCCAAGGGGGTGGGAGGGGTTTCGAAGGTCGGCCTGGGGATGTGTCTGAAAATGGGGAGATGTTTTTGTTGGGGGCTTTGGGGGCGCTTGTGGGTCTTAGGGGGCTTAGGGGGATTTTAAGGCTAAGGGGCTTATAGGGGACTTATAGATTCCTGCGGCCCCCCTATTTCAATGTTTCCACACTAGAATCAACCAATCCAAGCTTGGAACCTTGCAGAGACTGCTTTCCATGAGGGATAGAAAGACCTGATCCGCTGACCCTTTAGGCACAAAGCCAATCTTGTGGTCCTAAGCCTCTGGTAGTAATCGCTGCGTACGCATCACTCGGGTAGGCAGGCCCCGGTTCAGGTAGTCCAGAATCGAGAAGAACTCAACTTACACTCGAAGAGCCGATGCCTTGAACTTGGTACAGAAAGCGCATCAGACTAATATAAAGCTATTCGGCTTGTGGACTGCTGTTCGACGAAAACGTTTGGCGAGGTTGTGCTAAAAGTCTACTAGATGACGCGGTAGCCGCTGAGCTGCAGCTGTGATGCTGCGCAACGGGCACCCTCAAGCCATTCTGCATTGATTGGATCACAAACTGGCTCCCACCCCGGGCGGCACACGGCAATAGTTGTCTTTCTTTTGTTTGGCTACCCCAGTTGTGTATTCCAAGAATCTATTGTAATACGCGCTGGTTTACTGGAGGGTTCGGAGGGCGGATAGAAAGACCCGAATCCTCACAACTACTCAGGCCTACCATGTAGTCCAAGCTCGACAGAATGCTGTTTGTAGCGCCTCTTGGGCTTGTACGCTTGCTTGTGAAAAGGCAAACACAACACTTCCTCCTGCATGTCATCCCTGTTGAATTTCTCTTTTAAAGAAGCCCGCCCCCCCCTCCCCCCCCCACATATTTCCATTGTTTTTTCGGGAGAAGGTACCTCATTGAGCTCCAGCCGAGACGGAAAGAAGCGCCCTGGCAATAAACTGTTGGCCTTAGGGGTTGAGGGCCTGGGAGATTTTAAGGCTTAGGGTGTTTAGGCGTTAGGGTTTAGGGTAATCCCTGAAGGCTTGCCACCCGGCACACGGGATGTCACTCCTGCCCCAAGGGGACAACCTTTAAAACCCCGGCAAACACAACATAGTAGGGTGTCAAGATTCGGGTCCATTACCTAGAGGTGTTTTTCCTTGGGCTTCAGAGGTTGCCTACTTTAGGTCTACAAAGGCTGGGGGGCAAGCACCCAAAATGTGGGGTTAGTCTGCCAAGTTGAAACCCAAAAGGCTCCGGGGTTGAGATTGATGGTGCAATGAACCAACTCGTTTGACGTTATGGACTCCGCCACTACCACCCCTATACTACGCACACTAGGTTCCCCCTTAATTAGGGTTGCTTGAGGACAACGAGGGATAATCCGGCAGCGTAGTATAGGGGCATATTACGGGAGAACGGCTTTCATTTGCTTCAGCGACTGTTCGAAGAGTTCACGCCATTGGTACAGGACTCTGTGTTTCGGTTTTGGGCCGTAACAAGCTCTGCTCCATCCCCTTTGAAATTAACCTGAGAGATCTTAGAATGCAGGAGCCTTACAAAGGAGCTCGTGTTTTAATTGTGGGGAGAGGGCGGTCTAGAGGCCAAAAAAAGAAGCTCAACATTGGAGGTTCAGGTTAAGAAGTTTTATTGTTTGAGACTCCACACTCGTCGACCCTACCCGCCTGCCTTGCCCTGGTAAGAGCGTGGTCCTTGGATCCAACTCAAAGACTACCTATCTCCAGCCCACACTTCCAGGAGAGACCCAATCCCTGAATCCTACACCCTACTGTAAACCCTGATCCCCAACCACAAAGCCTTGCCCGTATGATGGCCTCTGAAGAAGGAGTTTCTCCAGTCTCTGATAATCTGGGGTTTTTACTGCTCGAAATCAGACAACCCCTCTTTCATCCCCATGCAATCCCTGCATAGCGCTAGAAACGTAACCCCTCCCCGTACCCCCCACCCCCCTACAATGGGAGATTGTAAGGGGGGAGCGGGGGTTGACTGTTAAAAGGATTAGCACACTGAACAAAAACCCTCGTCACTTCCCGGGGCCAAGCTTTTAAGCCCAGGAGAGAGACCGCGACAACGGTTCGGGTCGACGGACGCCTCCGGGCTCAAAGGCCACAACGTACACAACTTGCAGGTGGTTAGTAGGGAACAAGGGAATGTACAATATGGGGAATTATTAGGGATTGTGTTCCCTTATTCCTACTAACCACCAGTAAGGAAAGTGCCTGGGGTACCTCCCCTTCCTCTTAAAGGGTGAGAGTGATTGCAGCCCTCCGTGCAACGGGATCCCCCAAACCATGGCACGCCTGCCCACAATCACAAAGGATTCTTGCAATGCTAACCCCTGCATAAGAGACGTCTTCCTATCATGAGACATCCAAGAGTAACAGTACTGGCAAGAAGAACGAGAGCAGCTGATAGTGCACAGAGATCATAGCCAGAATGTTGTAAGTGGCAAAGTATTCTCCGCAAACCTTATGAAGCCTGTGGCCCATGTCTCACACAAACAGTAAAGCGTGTCGCTAACCTGATACCGTTTGAAGAAAGGAATGCGCTTGGGAAGTTTGGTGATTATCTGCTGAACGCCGCTAGACCGCTTAGTGGTGATCATCCATATGCATGGTGGCGCCCACGGCGCTCTTGCTGGAATATGTCAGCCTCTAGATCTATGAGTCTCTGAGTACATAAGCGATCTTGCAAGTTAGTCTGTTGCATCAGTACTTCTACCTCTGGAGCGCAGGCTTTTAGAGGTTGGGTGTATGCAGAAAGTATGCTTCCGTCCCTGCAGGGGATCACGGACGAGGCGCCGATAGTGGTGGTAATGCGCATGATCCTCACCTTGCTGTGCACCTCGGCAGCCTTTAGGAGATCAGGATGACTAGTTCAAGCTAGAGTCCCCCTAAGTAGATAGAATATGGCTATAGGTATATTATAATAAGATTCCCATATACCCCATATTCTATCTACTTAGGGGGGGACTCTACACTTGAAGGAGATAGGACGCTTTGAGAAGATTGATGGGGAGTTTCGGGCGCCAGGCTTGACGTTCCACTTTTCAGGAGGTATGCCCAACCTTCCTAAATCCCTTGCAAATGAATGACATGGAAGTCCTTTGGCAATCATGCTCCCCCAACTGTTGCTTGCCCAGGACCTTACCAACGAGGTCCACTAGGGAGGTAGGAAGTATTTTTCAAAGTGTTTGGCTGAGGCCAGAACTGATCAGTTACTCGAGCCCTTAGGGTTGCAGTTAGCTAGGCTGCCCTCCCCGCTCGACTCTCAACTGCTCAACCTCATCAGCTTCGCTGCATGCCTGTCAGCCCTTAACCAGGTAACCAAATCTCAAAACAGTTACCAGAAGCCCAAACCACACCAAAACAGCAACTCTTGCCAGTCGACCTACCGGAATGGCCTGGCTTAAGTTCTTAGAAGCTTGTAAGGCCAATAAGCGCTGCCAATTCACAAAGCCGCTCAGGCGACCTGAAATCCTTGGTAGCGCCTCATGTGAAGGCAGACGCAGAGACCAGGGCTCATATGGCTTGGTGATCGGATTGAAGGTTCTCAATTCAAAACATAAGGCCATCATGGGAAGACAGGACTCCCTCTATCAGACTTCAGGCATCTGAGCGTCATTGTCCAGTCCTCGTTGTGCGATTACCTTGAATCAGCAGTTCATGTTAACAATATCTGTCAGGTCTGAATCCGGAGGGTAGCCGAATCGCAGACCTTGGGACCCTGAATCCTGGGCATCACACTGCGGAGGTGGCAACCATTGACACACCTTAACTAAAAACCTAGACCCCAGATTATCTGACCTGAAGTTGGCAGTCTCCTAGGTCTTGCAGCATGCGCACCTGATTGAGATGTGCGCAGGTACTTTGGCACAACCCCACTCAGGGCTTGATTGTGTTTGGCACCAGGTGCTTGCAAGGAAGAAGAAATGCCAACGACTTGTCTCCTGGTGCTTTCGTTCTCCAAGAAGCTACTCTGGCTTGTGCTAAGCCCTGAACGTTTCGGGACCTAAGAAACGGGTCAGCCAAACCCCCCGCAACTTCACCCCGGAGAATTCAAGGGATCGGTTTTGGGGTCCATCTGTTGATGCCTTGGAGCCTATGGGAGGTCCTCATCCCCTGCATGGAAGATCCTAGCGTGGCTGCTGGGGCTGCAAGAGACTGGCTTACATGGTGAACCTTTCGCATCAGCACAGGTTTTGAGCTTGGCATTTGTAGGGTTTGGCGTCTATAGCCTTTTAAACACTCAACCCCAGTTCACCCACAGTTCGCGACGGTGGTGGCGCATCATTGGGACTGGTTTAACTAATTATGGGGGATATAACCCCATTATAGTAGTTTCCATTCTATTTTCCATTATCCCTATATAACTCCAATATATAGTAGTAGTTTCCATTTTCTTTTCCATTATCCCTATATTACCCCCTGTAACCCCCTCTACTCCCCTAGGCTGTGCCTGGAGCAAAATAGCACAAGGCTCCTCTGCGGGAAGTGCTTCTAGCCTTCACTGTGCTGTCTCTGTGTTTGGCGCCCTTCTTCCCTTGGCATGGCGGGTCCTTCTAAAAGAACCGGGGGGGCGAGGGGGGGTAGGGTTTAGGGTTTAGGGTTTAGGGTTTAGGGACACAAGACGAGCTTGGTTTGATCTCCCCAGCCTCCTGAAGCCTGTAAACCAGGTCAGAAGGAAACCCCGTAGTTAGACTTCAAAGCCCGAGTCACAACCTCGAATACCATCAGAGAATCCTTATACCACACCCTGTTGCAAGACCGTCATTCCCTGTTGCTCCCACATATACCCCATGCAAAGGAACCATGATTAGCCCCTGTACCTACACGCCTATACCTTAACCCCCAGTTTCATATCAATTACATGTCGGTCTGCCGGCCTGCCTGGCTGGCTGGCTGGCTGGCTGGCGGTCTGTATGTATGTATGTATGTATGTATGTATGCCAAGCCCTAATCCCTCAAGCCCAGAATAGCAAGAAATCGTATAGAGCCAAAAAAGCAAAACCCACAACTCCAGACATGAACCCTGTACATACCGTTTCTATTCACATCAACCCTAAGCCCTAACTAAGCCTTAACTAAACCCTAGCTAAACCCTAAACCTACCACATCCGACCGCTCCACCCAGGAGATCCGCGCCACAGCGGTCCGTTGCCTTATCGCTGCGGGACCGGAGGCCGCCCGGGTGGGTGCAATGAAGGGCCCTAATGGGATCCTACCGAGACTGCTTTACCCTACCCCTGTTGTAGGATTATTAAGTTTATGCCCATTATCATATATAGACTTATGTAGGTAGCCTGAAAGAGGGGTATGGTATGGAGGTCTTGGTACTCGTAGGGTAGATGGCCACATGGTTTAGGGTTTGGGGGTCAGGGTCTAGGGATTACAAGCGCTTGAAGGATTGGATAGGGGCCCTGGGACTAGTTGGAAGTTAATGTCAGGATAATCAGTGACCACCGGCTCCAGTCATACACATCCCGTTCAACAGGCTTTGGGGCCTCGGGGCTAAGCTTGGGATTGCATGGCTTGTCATAGGTGCAGGATTCAGGCTGGGCCAATGGCTCGTATCAGAGCTTGGATACTTTCTGGGAGCCTTAGGACCCCAGCGGTAAACAAAGATCATGAAAGGAGCATGAGGGTTCCTGCTAAGGGTTGTAGGGCGGGGGGGGGGTCATGGCTCGGGCGGAGATGTTGGGGATGCGAAGTTGATAAGTTCAGGGTCCATACAGGAGTTGTTCAACTTCGTGCCTTCTGGCGTTGCGCGTTTTGGGGTTGACGCTACCTCGAGATCTCACCAGCAAGAGAGGCACGTCACATTCAAGGATCTAAGGAAGATGCAGGAGACAGCCAGGCAGGACATTCGATCAGAGCGAAAGGAGCCTCAGTACTAAATCACAATCATTTGGATATGCCTATCTTCTACCTGTAAGACAAGGTGCGTTTATTCTGTCACGGTTACTCTCTCAGACTCTCTCAGACAATGCAAGCTCGATCTCTTTCGAGCTTTGCTCCTATTAAAATACACAGGGGTGGTACTGAGCGCAGATGCTTGCTGCATCAGGCCAAACAAGTAGGCAACCAGAGGCTCCTCCTTACTTTGGGGTCCAAGGTCCATAGGGTTTGGGGTGCCAGGTCCTCGGTTTGTGAGGCAAGGTTAGGGGTCCAAGGTATCGGGCTCGAGGTCCCAGGCCTATACAGGGCTTTGCAATATCCAGGGCTTGGGGTGCGAGGTCTACAATTTTTTGGAGTCCAAGGCCTGGAGGGTTTGGCGTGGGTTTCAGGTTTTGGGGTTCAGGGCTCCAGCTCTAGGGTTCAAGGTTTCTTCAGGGCCTCCTTGATACTAGAAGTCATAGCTGCTGTAGCAGTAGCATGATCACTAGCTGCAGGAGTAGAAGTAGTAGGCGTAATCGGAGGCAGTAGCAACAACAGTAGTCGTGCTTTTAATTTGACCACTCAAGGAGACGGTGACTGGCTATGAATCAAAAGGCCTTCATTCCGCGGCATGGGCTTGTGACAGAAATTCCTGGCTTTGCGACAAGCGCTTTTTGCGACAAGCTTTTTCGGTGGGGCATGCCTATACCATTAATTTGCAGCACAGGTACGTAAGAACAGGCCGCGACAAATGAGTATATGGGGTGGGGCGGGGGGCGCGACAAACCGGGTTTTCTATCCACAGCCCTAGGCCCTATGTCTTCTGAAAAGATAGCCTGCCAGGTGGTGTCAGGGAGTGGGCTGAAACTCCTGAGGCCAGCGTCCAGGGTTTCGGTTTGCATCCTACGCCTCGCAGAAGGTACAGACATAAATGGTTTGGAACTGAGTCTTAAGCTCCCTCACTCCCTCTGCCTCTATATCTCTCTCTCGGTCTCTCTCTCCCCCTTGCCCTCCCTCCCTCCCTCCCTCCCTTCCTCTGCTCCTCTCCCTCCCTTCCTGCCTCCCTCGCTCCCTCCCTCCCTCCCTACACACACACACACATAACTTTACATTACACTGCATTATAGTACAGTGCATCAGCACATGCAATTTTAAGTGGGTAACATTCTGCATTATTCAGCCTTCAGCCACCTTGTGCTGCCAGGCTTGGTGTGATCTCATCGGGTAGTGAGGGAGCTATGATATAAGGTTTTCCCTCGCAGTCGGCAGTCCAGAACTTCCAGTGAGATTCCTGCTGGTGTTTCAGGGAGATGCTAAGGCTACTTGCTTCTTAGTTAGGCTGCAAGAGTGCTTCGCCCTTGGGGTGTGGCATCAAAGCAGCTAGGACAGGCTACCGGCACCAGCGGTTTGGATTTATGGGTTTGGACAGGAAGGAGTTGTCATGGCTTTCTCGACAAATGGCCACAGATCCCATGTTGCCAGTGAAATTATTGTCCCCAAATCTTCGTTCCAGGCTGGAGACGCAGGTGTATGTACCATTCAGAAGACGTTATGCCACCCGGGACGATGTGCCTTTCTGTCAATGCACTTCGACTTCTGGCACAGAACGGAAAAGAGCTGGAGCCACGATGATGGTGACAGCCACCAGCACAGAAAGTCAAGCCTCAGCACCTGATCCTGTTCCAGCCTCGCCCTGCTGTTGCGAATAGCCCGTTGCAAAGCCCCCAACATGTCTCTACTTGACCTGATCTCTTTCCCGCACAGTCCAATTTTCCGCATTGCAAGCTCATCTCCCGAAAAGCTACCGTCAGTCCAGGCGGCAGTCTCTCAGCAACAGTCCACTGCGGCATGCGCTCCATCTCCTTAGATGTCTGGTAGATCCTCAGCGTCCAATGCGGCAAGCCATTTATGAGACCCCCCCATGTGGCCAGGAAGAGGATGGAGAGTCGAGATGTCATGGTTAGCAAAGCCGCCGTGGAGGCTCGCTGCATGAAGACATGGGCCGTGCTGTGAAACAAGGAAGGCAACCCCTTCAGAATCTAGGATTTCACTCAGAGGAGCTCTGAGGAAATGCTGGGGTCTAGGGCCTAGGGTGCCTTTTCGGGGTTGTCTGGAGCTTGTTTGGAAAGCGCACGGAGCGATTCTCAGGATGCCTTCCAGTGAGGTCCGCATACCTTTGAAAAGGAGAGTCCCTGCTTGGGGGTTGTTCTTACCGGATCCAATTCCGGTAGAGGTTCCGTGAATCTAGCTTAGCACTGTACTTGCACCCCCCTCCCCCCCCCCAAAAAAAAAGTCCTACGCCCAAGACCCCCAACCTCTAATCCAAGCTTGTAGCCATACCCTTGATCCCTGGGTAAAGGTTGAGCAGGCGACCCCTTACACCAAATTCCTCATCCCAAAGCCCTGCACCCTGGTTCATGAAAAATGGCCACGGGCAAGCTGTGCCCATGGGACAATCGACAATACATACAAGCATGGAAGAGACACGGCTGTAGGTTTACATGTTTGGACACAAGCATACACGCAAAGTCGGTGCTCTCTAGCTGGCTTATCCACCTCCTGTTGCAATGCTGCACATCTGCATGATTTCAGGGCAGCAGCTGCCTAACATCAGCTCTGAGGGGGTCCTTGCCGTGAGCGACTTGAAGTTTGAACTGCGTGCGGTGCATGGCTTCCCATTTTGCATGCAACAGCTGCTGCACCGGAGCCAGATCTTGGAAGATTCGACCAAGCTGGATGCCTGCATGGACCTGCAACTCGTCCTGAGACCTCTTCCTGCCTATCAGTACTTGAAGGCTTCATACGAGTTTGACGATGCTTGCAAAAGCGGTTTGATGAAGGTTGCACGCTTTCTGTTGCAAGCTGGCATGGACAAGAACAACACATGGCAGCGGGACCGGACAGGTCTGATGCAAGCAGCGCGCGGCAACCACGTGGAGATTGTACAGATGCTTTTACAAGCTCGCGCCAGCAAAGACTTGAGGGATGCGCAGGGCATCACGGCTCTCATGCATGCAGCTGGTGATGGCCGCGTGGAGGTTGCGCGGACACTGCTCGAAGCTGGCGCCGAGAGAAACTTGCAGGATGGAAACGGCAACACAGCGCTGATGCGCGCCGCTCACTTTGGCCACGTCGAGACTGTACGCGCGTTCTTGGAAGCTGGTGCAGACTGAGCAGCGAACGAGGCTCTCATGCACACAGCTTGCAATGGCCACGCGGAGGCTATGCGGACACTGTTGGAAGCTGGTGTCAGCAAAGACTCGCGGGACTTCGGGATGGACAGGATGACATTTCTCATGCATGCAGCTCGCAGAGGCAAAGCGAAGGTTGCGCAGGTTCTGTTGGAAGCCGGTGCAGGCACAGACTTGAAGGATAGGGACGGCGGCACAGCGCTTATGCATGCAGCTGCTCCTGGCCACGTGAAGCTTGTGCAGCTGCTTCTAGAAGCTGTTGCTAGCAAAGACCTGCTGGCAGACCCAGCCCTCTTGCATGCAGCTGCCAATGGCCACGTGGAGGTTGTGCAGACGCTCCTGGAAGCTGGTGCCAACAGAGACTTGGCGGACGTGCGCGGCATCACGGCTCTGATGCACGCAGCTGACAATGGCCACGTGGAGGTTGTTCAAGCTGGTGCCAGCAAAGATTTGCGGGACGATGAAACGAACAGGACGGTCCTAATGCGAGCAGCTGGCACCGGCAAGGTGGAGATTGTGCGGACACTGCTTCGCGCTGGTGCCAGCAAAGACATTGCGGACGAGCGTGGCATCACAGTGCTCATGCACGCAGCTTGCTGTGGGCGCAAAGAGGTCGTACGGACGCTTCTAGAAGCTGGTGCCGACAAAGATTTGCAAGATGCACACGGTGGCACGGCCCTGATGCACGCAGCTGGCACTGGCCACGTGAGGATTGTGCGGTTGCTGCTGGAAGCGCGTGCAAGCCAAGACCTGACAGAGGAGAACAACTTCACAGCCCTCATGGTTGCGGCTGCCAGCGGCCATGCGGAGATTGTCGGAATACTGCAGGAATCTGGTGGCAGCAAAGACTTGATGGATGAGGGCGCCTTCGCTGCTTTGACGGTCGTAGCTGCCAGTGACACTTCTCGCTGACAATGGCAACGCGCAGAATGTGGAACTGCTGTTGGAAACTGGTGGTAGTGAAAGATATGGAGCAAAAGCAGATGATACACAGGGCGAAGCAGTTCTCATGCAGGCAGTAGCCGGTGGCCACATGGAGATTCTGACGAGCATCAAAAATTCAGGTTAGGGCATGTGGCACCATGCGGAGAATGCAAGCCAGCGGACATAAAGCAGCTACATCGGTTTGCAAGCATGCCCGTGCAGGACAAACACGTTGCGAATTGTGCCTGAAACCCCCAGAGGCTTCCCGAGTTCACTAGCTGCTGCTCCTGCTTTGAAGCACCCTCTCAGGAAAGCCTGCATTGATACTACATGGGTATTAAGAGGTAAAGGAGGTATTGTGTGCCCCTCGTCATTGGCTTTGCGGACCTCATTCTGGTCTAGTTTACTGCGCGTGGCCTATGAGGTCTGGAAGAGCGGAGGTTTCTTCTGTTTGACTGGTACTCTTCTTGTCTGACTTTTTACCATGAACGCTTGACGTGAGCCTGGACTCTACTTCTGGCACAGCTTGTAGAAGACAGGAGTAATTAAGAACCTTGGGGGCATTTCCTAGTTCATGCACCTATGGATTGCTAAACCCTACACCCCAAACCTGAATCTAGACGGCGTCAGTCAAGATAGCCACTCTGCTGTGCTTGCAGGTGCTCAGGGGGCTGAGCCCGCTGAATCCGGTCATTGCCGTGGCTTGGTGTGGTTGGGAGTGTGAGAGTCTGCTTCTAAGGCAGAGATGGGTTCAGGGCTCTGGGTATAAGGGGTTGGAGGCTTCCAGGTTTGTCCTCGGAAGGACCGGATCTCTCCAGCGCCCTTCCTCAGGGTAGAATCACCCTTTACAAGAGCCCGGTTAGTCGAGCCAGTGTTGCATGTTCCTGTGGTTCTCTGGTCAGTCATTGTCTTGAAGAGGTAGTTGCACATTATGCATCTCTTCATTTTGCGGCTTCTCAGCGCTATGCAAAGTGTCAGTACTTTGGGAAACCTACCCTTGAGAAATGCCAGTATTTGCCACCAATATTCCAGTGATACAGCTACAGAGAAGTCTGGGTACCTATCAGAGGAGGCTCTTGGGGCGCTGGCGCCCTGTACCACAGCCTGAGTCTCTGAACAATCCCCAAGACTAAGAATAGATCCGAAAACGATGCCAGCTCCAACACCTACCAGCGACGGTAATCAGTTGAGAAGATTTCGGAGAGACCGAGACTTATTGCTCGGCAGCATGACGTTGACTGGAGTCTCTGCTAGCATGGGCGCATGGAAGAACTCAGCATCCTTTTCCGGAGCTGGAGCTCTCGCGACTTTCTCTCGAGTCTCAATAGTTCTGAACAATCCCTACAGAACTCCCCAATCATGCCTTTCCAATCCGCAAGCATCTCAAGGGTCCCTATTTTGAGACTCCCCTGCATTTCATAGTTTGCCAGCTCAGGGAACGATCGGCTGCTTGCATGCATCGAAGTCTTGAAGATTGAGGGTTCAGGGATTCTGTCTGCCAGTCCTGGCTGACGTGTTCCGAGAATCGTGGTTTTATCTCGCATTGGCAGAATCATCATTTCGAATAACATCATGGTTGCGGTTCTCACGATTGCTTCTGCCGGCCGTGGGCATACCGCATCTGCAACAGCCCGAGCCTGACTTTGCCCTTGTTGAGTCTTGACGATATAGGGGATAATGGAAAAGAAAATGGAAACTACTATAGTATATGGGGGGTGTTATATAGGGGAGATATGGGGGATAATGACTAGTAGGCCTTGCTCAAAGTAGAGCTTTGTGTACAGGTTGCTCATGCAGGGTGCTGGACGTGAATCCCTTTCCAACCCAGACCTATGATTCACAACTGAGCATGAGGTAGCTTCCCTAAACCTATATACCCCAATATATAAATCCCTATTATGGGGACACCCAAAATGGTACCCCTAATTTTAGCAAACTCCCATGATGACTTTCTGCATCCGGGTGTATCTGAACAACGCAGTTCACTTCGTGCACCAGGAGCTCGAACAGTTTTTTCATAAGTGCCATTAGCGGATCACCATTTTGAACCATCTAAAAATTCCTTCAGGAGTCAAATCACCAAAACCTTTGATCCTAAATCCAACGACACCAAACTCATCTTCAAGTCCTTAGACCTGAAGCCTGAAACCTTCTGTTCACAGGGTTAGGATTACCCATACCCCAAACCCTAAAAATGAATACTTGCCAAACATTGCCTTCATGATGGGTAGCCTCCCAAAAGGCAGCCCAGCGCCAGATGCGATGGGGGTTTCCAAAGATTGATGATCCCTTTTCGGGAGGCCCAACGAGCATGGTAAGTGGCATATGGGGCGTCTATATTGGGATGCCGCTACCTACGGAAACTGCATTCTACAATCCCTGATAACAGTTCCCAATTATCCTTCCCCCCTTGCTACCTATAGAAACTGTATTATACAATCCCTGGTAGCAGTTCCCAATGTTCCTTCCCCCCTTGTTGCCTTACCCTTCAGAAACAAAAGCACCTGAGGACAGGTGCTCTGGGAGGAGCCCCAGGCCACCTTAGGGGGGTTGGGGTTCAGGACACTGAGATTTAGGAGTTCTTCATGGTTGAGGGCTTTCAGGGTGCGTGTGGAGTTAGGGTTTAGGATTTACTTGTAGCGCGCTTGAGGGTTTGGGATCCAAGGCGAAGGAGTTAGGGCTTGGATAGTCTTGAATTCTCAAGGACTCTTCACATGTAGATGCTCAGAGCCTCACAGCGTCTCATCAACTCCTGTCACATAGTAGTAATAGCAATTGATGGTAATACCAGTAATAGTAGCAATAATAGTAATACTAGTAACCGTCATAGTAGTGGCACTCATGTGGTTCAACCTCATGGGGGCCCTGAAGCCCGCAAATATTGAACACAAGCATCCCAAACGACCCTCCTAGCCGTACACCCTGTAGACTAAAGTTAGGTTGGGGGGACCCATAGGGAGATACATAGGGTCTGTAGGGGGACCCATTACGTAAGTCCAGGGTTCATATAGGCCATGAAACCCTTAACGCCAAATTTCAGGTGGATACACCTTTGCCACTTGTGTTTTGTACAGGCCCACAGAGCCTTAGAGAGAGCGAGAGAGAAGAAAGAGTGGGGTGTGGGGCATGTTCAGGACTTAAAGTGTGTAGGATTTGAGTTGAGGACTTGAGGTATAGGGTTTCGTTTTCAGTGCTTAGAGTGTGTAGGTTCCGTTCTCAGGACCTAGGATGTACGACTACCTCCTTGCAGGCCCTGTTGGGAACCCCTCAGCTTGGCGTATAGGTCATCCGCATGGGTTTCCAGGACTTGGTGGTCCACAGCTATATTGCATATGCCAAGAATTTGGAGGGGATATTTGCATGATTACAAGAGCCTCCGAAACAGACCCCCCCCCCCCAATTTCCGAGACTGTAAGCCCATATAAACACCTAAACACTTCTTCACTTCTGACAGGCGAATCGATCCCAGATTCTGCTCATCAAGCCTTCTAGATCGATCATCATCCCCCTGTGCACGCTCACCCCGACATAATCCCACTTTAACCCCAATATAACCCTAGTGTTATCCGATCCCTTTTTTCTCAACTTCAATGAGTCCGCGTTGTTGCAGGATACGCTGCCTGAGACGATGCGCCAGCGGGGCCTCGCATGGGCCTTAGATGTGTGACAGAGCTGAGGGGTTAGTTCATTGTTTCTGGGTCTAGGGTTGGCAGGTTGCGGCACCTAATGAAATCTGGGCACTTTCAGCCTAAGGTGACTGCACTCATAGGGGACACACTGAAATGGACACTCTTTGACAGACATTTCTGGGGATTGGGGTTCAAGGTTCAGTCAGCTTCCGCACGTTGTTGTGACGCCTCCCGAAACTAACCTGGAGCCTCAGAAAGATTCCGGGTACAAAGGGTGGTATGAAAGATGGCTTATTGGAGCGCCTACAAACAGGGTTCCTGTCCTCCTAAACCCTAAACTCCTATTGAATGTACATAGGGGCCCTTTCTTTGGAGACATGCTTAACCGATTTGCCTAGTGCTCTGCCATAACCATCCCGTCCTTTCAATATGATACTTACAGGTTTGTGGGCGTACAGGGCTCAGGAATGTTCAGGGCTCAATGAGGTCAATCGTGCAGAAGCTTCGAGGACCTCCTTCCACAAGTTGCTTTTCATTCATCATTTCCTTGAAGCCCGTTGCTTTGCCAACATCCTAAGACCCACAGGAGCATTATGGAAGAACATGCCGGCACGTAATTACAATCTCCCAATGAGGCGTACACGTTCTTGCCAAACATGCAGTGCGATGAAGCTTCTTACCCCCTCTGCCCATTTTGGTCCTTAAAAGCGGGCCCTGAACCCGTATCCCTCAATCCTAATCCATCAACCCGATCCTCACCAACCTCTACAATCTCCGCCCTGCGCAGGTCCTCACCATTCTTGGCGGCTCCGGTGCAAACGCCGCTTTCTCTGAGTTTGTCATGTTCAGATTGCATGGAACCTCACATGGAAATCCATGGGAAACCCAGGCCAAGAAATTCTTGGAGCACATCGCCAGCTCTTCATCTGCAATTGCTATGGATGTACAGGAGGATTTGGGGTTTGGCTCTTGCAAAATTCTCAAGCACCGATGGTTTGTTGATCCAACTGCCTTCGTGTAAGTGGCTGACTATTTAGGTAGATGGATGGTAGGTCGAGGCTTCTGACAGGGCTCATTCGGGGCTGTTGCCGGAACTCAATTCCAACTTCAAGCATCTTTTTGATCGCGCTGTCCTCAAACCTGTAGCAGCAGCATGTTCGTGCCTTTGCCCACTTTTTCAAGAACCCTTTAGACCCCCACAAATCCTCAAGCATACACCTACCCTGAACCCTAAACCCTTAGACCCCCAAAACCCTTGAATTAAGTCCATCTGGGGAAGGATGCCCTAAGGAGAGATGGAGTCTGGAGACTTCAAGGTTCGCAGAGCAGCCATGGAGGCCTTCGTAGATCTCAAGGACGGCGCCACGTGGTAGTCGTGGTGATTGTAAAAGTAAGAGCAAGAGTAGTAGTACTTCAAGGATCAGGGATTTGCGCTGAGTTGTTTAGAGATTGAAGGGGTTTTAGAGTTCAGGGTTTGGGTTTCGGAGCTTCTTGCCCTTAAAACAATACCATGAATCTTGGACCTTTTCGTCCCCCAAGTCTCAAACACCTGAAGACTTCCTAAACCCTCCATCTACCCTTTTAAATTTTATACCCACTATAAGGGACCATATACACCTGTTAAAGGGTACTAGGATGGTCCTGCTTGAGAATCATCTGAAGCTGAAGCCTGAGAATCCGCATCTCACCTGAGGAAGTTTCGGGTATCTTTGTTGCTGGCCAGTTTTGGCTATCAGGGCTTGGCTGTTAAGATGGTTAAGATGGGACAGTGTACTACTACCCATGGTAATGATATTTGTTAATTTTATTATTATGACTACTATTCCTGTTAAATATTGTTACTAGCTATTTTCTATGTGCAGCAGCCTGGGCTAAGCGCCCGGGATTCCAAACCGCTGTCCTCTCCTAGGAGCACGTGCTTCCTGCGAGTGCCTGCAGCTGCACTTGGGCTCCAGGGTCCCCCAATGAAAATTATTTGGAGATTAGAGGGATTATATGGGGAATATATAGGGATTACAGGGATTGTATGGGGCTCCTCTTTATCACCAGAGTCACAACAGAGTTCTGCAAATCGATGATTTTGTTTCGAGTGCTGATTAAGTTGTTTTGGGGACTTCCGGGGCATGTACAGTTGCATTTGTAGACTAAGCACTTGCAAAACATGGGTTCCCATGCTGTTGGGACAAGGTGCTGCAAGGGAGAGAGATCACTGGAGTATGCGGTGCCAACAAGGGAGGACAATCTGATAGCGTTCTGGGAATGCCCAGATACAGCCGCTAAGCATCTTCAAGTACTCCTAGCTACAGCCAAATGCAATGGACGGGTATTGAATATGATGCCTTCAAAGGGCCTAGAAGTAGTGCTCGCATATCAGAAGACGTGCCAGTTCTAAGACTTACCACATGGAAATGCGAACCAATTCCCTGCTCACTCCTGCTACTAGTTCTACTTCTCTGATTGCTCCTACAACGAGGTCAAGAGATTGCCAAGCGGCTGATCCATGCGGATCCCCTGGTCCGGCGGCTGACTGTGGAGTGCGTGCAGCTGATGGGTTACTTGGCGTTCTCACCGTTTGATTTTTACTCTACCGGCTCTGGTAGCAGTAGTAGACGTGTGGTGGTGGTGGTGGTGGTGGTGGCGGCGGCGGCGGCGGCGGCGGCGGGGGTGGTGGTGGTGCGGCGGCGGCGG